>CAUHTR010005604.1:0-26536 GCA_959609185.1 Schmidtea polychroa | reverse complement strand
AAAAAGCTATAATTGATATTTTTAAAAATCAACATACATATCCCGAAGAGGTTTTTCATCCTTGTGATATGGTTGATTGGTACAAGGAAAAGATTTTAGAATCAGATATTAGTAATAAAAATGATTATATAGGGGATGGAATCCAGATCTTATTCTCTAATAAACCTGAAGATGTTTTACATTGTGATTTACTTCCTAAAGATAAAAAGAATCTAGTTATATTTGATGATGTTGTTAACATGAAAAATCAAGAGATTCAAAAGAGTTACTTTACACGAGGAAGACATAATAATTGTAATGTTATTTATATATCTCAAACATATTATGCTTTAGATAAAAACTCTATAAGAAATAATTCCAATTGTTTTATATATTTTTTAAATTAGACAAGCGTGATAAGAATATGATTTATAATGATTTATTTTCAAATGTTGAACCTGATAAGAATATGTTTGATATGTTTGTTCATAATCATTGGAGAGAAAAATATAATTATATTTATTTGGATAGAGAAGAAGCTGAAATATGGAAAAGTTTGTTTTAGGGCTTGTCGACTTAAAAATCTGTTTTCTGTAGTTCATTATTATAAAATCTACCTAATATTTTTTCATTATTAAATCAATGATGCTATATGTTATTGGAGTTGTATAATGTATTTTATTTATAATAAAAATTTCATTTGTCCATTTTGCTGTGAATCCTTTTTCAAATTTATTTTTATATTTAAATATTCTTACGCGGTCACCAATTTTAAATTTTGGTTTTATAGGGGTTGTATCAACAATAACATCATTTTCAATATTTACCACTTTAACTGTTTCAGGATTCAAGGAAGCATTTAAAGGTGTTGATTTTATAGAACTATGTACATCATTATTATATTCATTTACAATCTTTTGTAACAATTCATTGTTCCATTTTTTGTTTTCCAATAGCAGTAAAATATTTCCACATTTTATTTTTTAATGTTCTATTTAATCTTTCAACCACAACTGCTTTTCCTTCGTTTTCTGTTGAATATAATTTAATATCATTTTCATTTAAAAACTTTGTTAAAACTTTGTTATAAAATTCTGTTCCTTTATCACACCATAAATATTTTGGAATTCTTTGATATTCTTCAAATATATTTTCAAATGCTTCTGTAATAGAATATCCTGTTTTATTTTCTAAACACCTTGCAAAAGCAAATCTTGTATATAAATCTATTACTGTTAAAATTATTTTATATTTTTCAGGGTCTGATGATTTGGTTGGCATAAAGACTAAATCTGCAGACCATGTTTGATCTTTTTCATATACTTGAACTTTTAAATATTTTTTATTTTTTCTAAATTCATGGTGTAATTCGTTGGCATATTTTATTTCTGATTCTGTTGGGGTTTGTAAACTAGTCTTGGCTGTACTCTCGAGGGATCTTTCAATCTCTGCTTGTTCGATAATCTTTTTATTAGCAACATCTTTTGCTTTCCTAGGAAGTCTTGCACCCATGGTGATCGGACTGTGTCCTAAGCCTATGAAAATCTTACCTTTCATTGCTAATTTAACTAGAGCTCTTTGAATCTTTTCTTGGGTTGATGGATTTTGGATACTATTTAAATCATGTATTAAATTCACATCTGCAACATGTCTATCTCTAAGATCTTCTGAATTGTAAGCAATATCATGTTTTAAAGCTGCTTGATCAATTCTATTTATTGGTTCTTCTCCTTGTTTGGGATTATTATTTTCATCTAATCTAATATCTAATCTTGTTCCTGGCCCAGTATAATTGTGTTTAAATAAATGTCTTTCACCTGGATATTTTTCTGTAGTAAAAGGTTTTAATATTGTAGATGTTGTTTTTGAAGATTGTAGGTCGCCCTCCTGTAATATCAACTCTCGTATGTTTTTTAGTTTTAAGATGACTTGCTTTGTGATGTCTTGTAACTTGACAATTACAACTTTTCACATGTCCAATATTTACTCATTTTAAAAGTTTTTTTATGGGGGAATCTACTTATGAAGAATCTCCCCTAACATTTTCAATAATTGAAATCTTTCCACCATATAATTTCATTTCTATTTTCTTTTCTTCTAATATTAATGTATATACTTTAGCTTTAAAATTAGAATCCTTTGTTATATGAAGTGTAACATCAACATTATTTATAGCTAGGCGATCATCTTGGTCTGATACATTTATACAAAATATAGAATATAAATTTTTGAAATCTTCTAAACTTAATTGCGGTTCAACTTTGAAATCATAACATGTTTCAATATAATTTAGATATGGGAATATGTTTTCATTATTTTCAATATTAAATTCCATTCTATTTATTGGATAATAAGAACTATTTAATTGAATTTGGATTGTTTTTAAATTATCACCCCCAATCTTTTGAATAAACAAGTTGTTGTTCTTTTGGAAAGATGGATCTCCTTCTTTGAATCCAATCAAGATATATCTTGGTCGGTATGCTAAATTTGCCACCTTTATAGAATATGTTGAACCCTCTGTCATACTAAATTCACTACAGATTCTATTTAAATAATTTACATTTATAGACTTGTGGAATTTAATCTTTCAAGGAGTTTAATCTCAGAATGAGGATTTAAAGTCCATTCAGGTATATGAAGTTCAAGTGTTGATAATTTTAATTTAGCTGTTGTGTCTGCAGCTCCATAGAACAATCTTTTATCACCTTCTAGTCTATTACAGATGAGTTCTGTAAAAACATTATGGAGCACCCGGTTATAGTTTTGAAGGAATCCGAACAAGTGTTTTAATTCAAAATAACCTTCAAATTTTTTCAACTTATAAAGTTCAACTCTTTTATAGTAAGCATAATTTATATCTAAACCATCTTTATCTAAATCCCCTTTATTAACATCAGGAATCCAACCTGTTAATTCACCATATTCGTTTTTATAATCACAACCAGTTAAAATAAAATTTAAAATTGTAGAATATACTCCTGGATGCAAAACAGTTTCAATTTCTGATGATCCTAGTTTTAATCTCATGTTGGAGAATAAATTTGGAAAGAAATTATTTTCTAGGGTTATATCTTTGTTTGCTTCAATTTCTAATTCAATTTTATAATATAATTTGGCATTACAAATATCTATTGGGTTTGATGTTTGAAGAGATTGAAAAACTATATCACCCCTACGATTTAAGTTTGCAATAGATCCTGAAGTTGGCGAGATTTTTAAAATATCATTTTTCTTGATTTCATGAGTAAATTCTTTATTATAATCAAGATTTAATTTATTTTTTTCTTGAATTTTAAGATTTATATTATTCATTTTTATAATAAAAATTTAAAAAATGACAAAAATCCAAAGCCCGATAGCGCAGTGGGCTAGACTGGCACAGTGGTTCAAATAGCTAGCGGTTCAAATCCTAACTACGGTTAGTTTTTTTTCAACATAAAATAATATTAAAAATTTGAAAATAATATTGAAAATGGTGTGGGTATCTTAGATTTATATTTTATTTTATTTATTTTTATTTTATTTTATATATTTTATTAATTAATTAATTTTTAAACATAAATATGAAAAAAAAAATATTGAAACGGGTGTGGTGGCGAACCGGTAATTATCGCCACCAGTCTTTCGAACACCCCCGGATCGATTCTATAATGTGCACATTTATTTCTCAGTTGTTTTCGGACCTCTTTCGGATTCACTTTCGAATTCATTTGTACTTTCGAGCACCACACTTAAAACGCCGATGAAATCGTGTTCGTGAGCGAGAAGCGAATAATAAGGTGTGCTGCTATTATCGAATTGATTCTGATGTATGAGTCTGGCCAGCTTGTATATTGGAAGAGATTTGATAAACGAAAGAGGTTGAAATAAAAAAAAAAATGATCCGGATCAAAAAAAACTGTTGAGAGGACAGTGAAAAAAAAAAAAAAAAAAAAAAATACCACTGTCCTCTCAGAGCAGTTTTACTATTTTCATAAAATTTTTCTTCAAGATTAAGATTTATAAAATTATAAATTAGTCAAATAGCAACTTGCTAGTTGACATCCTCAAGTAGTGTGTTTATATCCCTAACGACCGCAAGCCGACAAACGTTTTTCATAGTTTTATCAGTATTTTTTCCCGGTTTTGTAGCCTTAAACGCATATGTTTTTAAATCTTGCAAAATAAGGAAAATAAAAAATATGCGTTTTTAAGGGTTTTTAGTGTTTTTTTATACGTTTTTGGGGGCAAAATGGGCATAAAACATGAAAACAGTGGGAGGGTTGTGTCCAATAGGGTAATATCCCCACTACTGTAGAGAATTGAGCCAACTGGCACAGAGCGTTCTGATTGGATGAATAAAAGTTTGACTCGTATCATTTAAATCGTCATGACTTGGTGAATATTTTGGTATAATTTCAATGGTGATCCTAGATGCCCCCAGAGAAATAGCAAAGAAAGTAAGTCGTTACAAAACTTTTCTCTCAATTCAATAAAAAATCTTATGATCGTAATCATCTATGTTTTAATGTCTTTTTAGAAAAATTATTTTTGAAAAATCTTTTAATTTTCAAAATTTGTAGAAAGGCGTGTGTTCTATCCAATATTCCTTAGATCTTCAAGAGTTTATCATAGAGGATCAAAATCTTCAAGGAGTAATAATTCTCTTAAACTTCATTTAAAAGATCGGTGCCATTTTGGCAAAAATGTTGGACCAATGAGTCGCGGATCAAAAGTCTAAAAACTTAGAATTTTAAATTTTACAAACTTAATAAAACATATTATTTGCTAATGCTGCACTCTATATATCGAAAAATATATATTTAATGACATCAATCGATGTATTGTCATAAATAATGAAAAGGAAATTCAAAATTCAAATTTTCAAAAATGATACAAATTTTTCAATTTTAAGAAACTTGCCAAATATTTCACACAGGTTGCATTATGGGAAGTTCTATATCATTGGAAATGGAAAGAAATTTGTAAAGATGGTTTATGTAAATTCTTTTAAAATTTGAAAAACAAAATATTTTGTACTGTTTTAATTATATTATTTATATATCGAATATGAAGAGAAAGAAATTATATATATAATGATATACCAATAACATGTCAATCAATTTATTGTCAAAAACATGAAAAAATAGTCAAAATTAAAATTTTTAAATATTTCAATCAAAAAAAATGCCAGATAATTTATACATACCCAATGATATAAAATAATAGGTTGTTGAAAAGATAAAAAAATTCTCATTTAAAAGGTGTATTTCGTTTAAATATATTTATAGTAGAGAATATAAATATTTTTTAAAAAAATATGACAAGGCACGTATTTTGACGAATTATGATTTGAAAATTAATTAATAAAAAGATAGTTTTTGTTAGTAATGTTTTTGTCAACATATCTCTGTCAATCAATTGTTAAGTATGAATTAAAATTATAAGAAATTTTGCACAAGGAAAAAAATGCCCCGAAATAATAAAATTAAAAAACTCATTTTATTTTTGTGACCAATACCCATCTTGTCGGATAAATATATATATATATATATATATATATATATATATATATATATATATATATATATATATATATATATATATATATATATATATATATATATATATATATATATATATATATATATATATATATATATATATATATATATATATATTATATATATATATAATATATATATATATATATATATATATATATATATATATATATATATATATATATATATATATATATATATATATATTATAATATTAATATTTTATGAAATACACTTTATTTTTTATGTTTTTTGTATATTTTAACATCTTAAGTGGTTTATTTCGTCAAACGTAATGCGCTCCTCAGCGGCGAGTTTTGTTATCCGCTAGCATAAATAAAAATAATATCTTATTGGATGATATTTATTAAGATAATATGTTAACAAAAGTAATATTTATGATATATTTATATTCGTCTTATGCGTTTTGTAATGTATATGTTGATGACGTATATATCCGTCATAACCACTTAAGAGGTTAATTATTAAAATAATAAATATTTGGATTAAGGAAAATAATGGCCTGCCGGGCCATTTTTTTCCTTGATTCGAAATGTTAAGACTTTTACTTGAAAGAAACTTTAAAAATAAGAAAAGAGACAGAAGCGTATCTCCAAAAAGATGCTTATTGATTGGGAGAAAATATATTTTTGTTATTTCTCCAGAGGACCTCTCAAATCACCAGTGAAATAATTCCAAAATGTCAGCAGACTCATGCCGCTCCAAATGACATTTCTTTTCGATGAGTCAGGTAATCAGAACGCTCTGTACAAGTACATAACTTCTTACTGTGCCTGAAACAAATACTTTGGAGAAAGTGATTATAAGAAAAAAATAAGTTCAGTTTCCAGAATAATTTGTTTTGAAATTGAAGAGTCGTACGAAATATTGAAACAAATAATTTTAAAGCTAGACATTTCTAGAAAAAGATTGGCAAACGTCAACTTATTAATAGTTCAGGCGACCATCAAAGATTATAAAAATAGGATACATATCAATTCCCAGATGCAACGAAATTTGAACAATTTATATAATAAAAATCCGAAATTAATCAATATAAAGTATTATTTGAACATTCAAAATGCATTAAACAAAATTTAACCTTCTTCTTTATCGTTAATGGAAGTGTAAAAAAATTTTGTTTGGTTTTTTTGTCTTCGGTTTTGTTGCACTTTTCACAGATTATGCGATCTTCCTGTTCACCACGAAATAATTCTAAACATTTTAAAATACTAATGATTATTGAATATTAAATATTTTGACGAATAATTTTATTGATTTAATCATAAATGAATGGTAAGGAAATTGAAAATTCAAAAAAAGATTAGCCGATTGAAAGGCGGGAGTCAAAACGTTGAGCATAAAATCCTTTAAAATTTTATATTAAAAACTTTAATAATAAGTGAGAAAGAATTTGATGTGAGGCATTGGTTATTAAATCACAACCTCCCAAAATTAACATTCAATCAGTAACGAATTTATTGAGATTATTAAATTAACTCATTAAATCATAACCATTACATCATTATTGTATATAACTGTTAACATAGAAAATGATGGCAGACTAATGATGAGGATAATTTCATTGAAAATTTCAAAAATTGAAATATATTTCCTTTGTTTGGCGTTTTTATTAAAAATGGGCCATTATAGTTTATACATTTAGTTATGGTTGCCAGATTTTCACCAAGACAAACAATAAAAAATTATTTAAGAAAATAAAAATTTATTCAAAAACATAAAAAAATAATTGTAACAAAAAAACTTAATATATAATATTAATTGAAAAACGTCAATAAAATAAATAAAACTTAAAATTAATAAAATAAAAATAAAGGAACTAAGTATTTCTAATACAAAAATGGAAATACAAAAGCGTGGAAATACATTATTAAAACACTCCTAATCATATTTATGGCTTGATCTTGCCTCCTTTAACAAATTTGTATTTTTTAATATGTATTCATGCATTTCGTAACAATTAAATGTAAAATTAACGACACATTTTAATATTGCTTCAACAGTCTCCGGTAGTAACCGATTTCTTTCGTCCGACCATTGAATTTCCATTAGGGAAAATATGCGCTCCACATTCGCATTATGGCCAGGAATACAAAATAAATATTCACATATTTTAAAAATATCGATATATTGTTCTGCCAATTCCGTTTCCATTTTGGACAAAATACAACTCCATTTTTCGGAGGTTAATTTCTGCCCCCATTCATTTCTTTCTCTATTTTTTTCTTCTGACATTATAGTTGAAACGATTTGAATTTGGCTGATTAGGAACGTATCATTTAAAATTATATATTTTTTCTTTTAGGTAATTAAAATTTTCTAATACTTTCTCCCATTCTGGCTTTTCTTTTAAATTCATCCATTAAAACATCGAATACTTTTTAATGGCATGATCCATTTGCTTAAATAAATAACAAATGTTTCATAAAATTGAATTGTACCATTATGAAACTGCTTATTTTCCCAGATTCTTCATTTTTTCTTAAAATTGTCCTAACACTTGCTGGTAAAAATTTTGAATCACTTTTTTTTCTACAATTCGTACAGTTACTTCTAAAACATCTAAAATTTCAATAACTGACATACAACATCTCTCCATTTTTAAAATTTTATTATGAACTGAGCTAGCTTGGCTATGTACAAACCAAAGATATGCCTCACTCAGAGAATTGTTAACCCTTTCCAGCCCAGTGATTCCAAATGGAATCATTAGTTAAAAACTCAGTTTTTTTCTCTCTACTACCAAAACGGTTGGCAGTAACTAGTGAGAACTATAGTAAGATATGTTTTTAACAGTTTTCTAAGGGGGCAACAAAAAAAATGAAGTAAAATATTTTTATGATAAAATAAGTAGTTTTGGTACCTACTTACTGCATATATTTTTTTTTGTTTTGAAAAAATTTGGGCTGGAAAGGGTTAAAAAATTCAAGTATTGATTTTGGTGGTTTCTCTTCGGGTTCTGATAAGAAAAACGGTTTTAAGGCTTAAAATATTTTTAAAATTTTTTCTTTTGCTGGCAAAAGGGAAAGCCATCTTGTTTTTGAATAAGAAAGCACTGCTTGGTATTCTAATTTAACGAATTCACAAAATTCTTTTAAACGTTCAGTTCTACCAGTATATATTGAAAAATAGTTGAATATTTTGTAAACGATTGAGTCAATATCACAAGATAATTGACCAGTAGATGTTTGCATTGTATTGTTTAAAATATGTGCAGGACAACCTATACATTCAATATCGGTACCTAATTGGTCCTTTAATTTTGTGAAAATATTGTTTCTTAGTAATCTTGCTACACCACCAAAATTGACATTAGCATTGTCTCCACAAAATGCTACACATTTTTTTAAATCCACTTTGTGATCTTTCAAAATTTGGATACAAAAATTTGAAATAATTTCTGAAGTTTCACCTTTTAAATTCTCCAATTTTAAAAGTTTTACATTAGTTCCATTTTAATTAAAATATTGAACAACTAGTGGGAACATTTTTTCCACTTTGTGGTTACTGGCATCCGTACTAATACTATAAAATGAACACATTGATAATTCGTTCAAAATTAATTCTAATGTGTGTGGGGCAAGAACTTTTGTAATTAATTTTGTTATTTTAGTTCTACCAGCTGAATACTTTGCAGCTAATTTTGAATTACTAAATAGCTTGGGTATTAATTTGTTAACACAATCCGTTGAATTAAAAGACTGGTGATGTTTTACAACATGATATGCAAAACATAATTCGATACCAATTACCTTGTCTTCATCGGTACTATCACGTTTTACAAGAAATGTTGTCAAAGGTTTTTTACACATGCTTGAAGATGCAACTGCAGATTTGTGTTTCTGGCCATTGATATGATCTTTAATATCAGACAAACCACCATGACTGATACTAAAATTCGAATTACAATGCTTGCAAAACGCTTCTGTTTCAAATTTGCCTTTTTTAATAAAAGGAAATTGCCCTGTATATTTTTGTAGAAATTGACACTTTTTTTGGCATTTTAAATTAGGGTAACTATATAAAAAATTAAAATAATAAACCAAGTATAAATATAACAATCAATAAACTCACATATTTTTAAATTATTTAATAGCTTTAAATATTGTTGGGTTATTGAGTTTGTGATAATTTTAAAGGTTACTCTGACCACAAGCGTGTCTTGAATCGATTCACAAATAACACTTGACAACAGAAATCTTTATTGATAATCACAAATAATCTTTCTCTTTACACTGGCAATAAATTCAACACTCTGCTTGGTGACTATACAATGCTTATTACAACACTCGGTGTGGAATATAACACCGGATTAGAAGATCACAAATTACTGATTGGTTTCTAAACTGGGATTTTGAGCTGGTTATTTTCTTTGACTTTCTTCCAAATTTTTTTCGAATAATCAAATAACTTCTCGTTTTATTATTCAACTAATTCTTTTCAACTCTTCTCCAATAATTATTTTCCATAATTATTTTTGGCAATCGTTTGTTCAACAACGTTTCGTCCAACGTCTAATTCCCTCCAATAATTTTATCTCTCAAATCGTCTTCCAAATCGTTTTCAATTTTGCGTCACTTTGTCTCTAATTTTTCTTCTAATTCCATGTCCACCAGTTTTCCTTTATATAGTTATTTTATTTGTGGCACTGGCGACAGATTCTGTTTACCATTTTCCGCGTCCTCTACGTCAGACTAATCTCTGACAGATATCAGATATTTTTCCATTTTCCTTTTTTTGTTAAGCCGCCTTCTCCCGACAATTTCGCTATCTTTGACAAGCTGTCAAGATACAGCTTTTCCCCTTATTTTGTTGTTCTGGAATTTGAAATTCCACCTTCATTTGTACTTCTTAATCAACAATGACCTTTGTTTTATTTTCTTGTTTGTTTCCTTTTATTTGATTTAGCTTTCTCATTTTTAATTTCTTTTTTACTTCTGTTTTCTTTTCTGAGTTCTCATAGATCGTCCCGTTTGTCATGACGATCTTTCCCCAGGTAATTTTATTTATTTATAAATTGTTTATTTAGGTATTCTCAACAATATTATAAATAAAAAAGTAACCTTTCCACGACGGCCACAGATTAAAATAAACAAAAACAAAACTTAACCATCTGTCATTCATAACAAAAACAAACTACCCAACAGGAAAAGTTTCATATTAAAACCCATCGAACAAGAAAGCGAATTCGAAAAATAGAAAAAGTGTGATAAATAAACAAAACTTTAACTGCAGTTGTCCTCCAAATTTTTAATTTTGTTTGCAAAATCCGGGACGTCTGGCAACCCTAATTTAGTTAAAAATAAATATTTATCCAGGTTTGATTAAAATATTAAAATAATTATTTGTTGAATTAATCCATATTAATGATTTTATAATTTGTTTGATTAATCTATAATATCAATAGTTCTTTATATTCTTCCTGATTATGAGAGTGAGACTTTCGAAATAAATATTAAAATGTATTTTATAAATGGAACTCTCTAGTAATAATTATTATTTATCCTAATTCTGAAATAAGTCGTAATTGATTGTAAGAAAACACATAAATCGATAAACCTGAAATAATGTTCATATTGAACTGATTTGATTCTGAACTTTGACTAGAATAAATTGATAATAATTTAATCATAAAAATAACAACTTTATTATGTTAAAATTCGTAATGATTTCAGCATTAAGCTTATTTAAAAGAAACATCAGGAAATGATTGGCATCGTCTTGTCTGATAAAATTTCATTTCAAATGTTACCCCAAGCTCCTAATCAAAATTTACCGGCTTTCTTGAAATTTATCACAGAATGATTTAAACACGCTAAATATTAAAAGTAAATCTTCATTTTTAGTTTGTGAAGAGTTGGTTGTTAAATCTTTATCTAAAATTTCGAATACGCATCGAAAATCTATTCCAAATGAAAATGCGATAAGGATGAAATATATAAATTACAAAAAACAAATGATTCTTTCTCCGTAAAATCAGTTGATGTTATATACTCTTTAAATTCTTTTATATGAAAAAATGCTTGTAAAACAGAGTTCATGTAACACTAAAACAATTATAAATTTGATAAATTTCTCTCATAAAATTTACACTCAGACCGATGTTGGGTAATCCTTTGATCTTAATTAAAGAAAAGTTCATAATTAATATTAAATTTTTATACATACCGCCATTGACTTAAGCTAATTTTTGATAGCTATATAAAAGATATATAAAAGAACTTTTAAAAATTGTTATTAAAAAGGATCTATAATTGAATGTCAAAAATCTTGAAAGATGCAATTCATTAAATTGATTAAAATAAACAATAATATTAAAATTAAATAATTTTTAATGTTTTTTTTTAATACATGAAATTTATACTGCTATTTCATAAAGTTATAAATATACCTAAATAACTAAAGTTGTCGCTGAAATATTATCACGGGTGATGCAATTTTTATCAAATGAAATTTATTTCAAAATTTTAAATATAATCAAGAAAGTTTTTTGGCGCCAAATTTATTAATATTCTTTTAGAATTTAGTGATATAGCAAAAAGGGATAATTAACAATTTTTTTTGATTTATTAAAATAAAAAATGTAATATCAATGTAATCTCAAATTTTATTTTTTAACTTTGAGTGCATGAGATTCGATCATTATGGTGAAAATTTAGAAACAATTTTTGATTTTCAAAGTCATCCTTCATCAACATCGATGAAGTTTCTTTCTTCTTACCACCATAGTCTCTATGATATTGAGTCCAAAAAATATAAATATAAAAAATAATTGTAACAATTCTTAAATAATAAATAATAAATTTGGAAGCATAATAAATAATATAAGATGGATTAAATAATAACTATAACAACATACGGAAAAACTAGATTAGTAATTGTACAGTATGCAAATTCAATCAATATTTTTTAAATTAATGGAAATTAAACAGCTGAAATAATTAATTACATTTTTATACAATAGAATAAGTATATATAGAGACCCAAAATTTAGTTAATTTGAACTAACAGAACAATAACCATTCAACACTATTTATTTTTTCTTGAATAATATAACAGTGAAAATCAACATTCACACAATACATAACACGCACTTTTAATATTGTAAATTTTAATACAGGGAAAAGAAAAGCGTTCGAAATTTTGTTATAACTGATAATTTGGTCAATTTTATTTATTAAGTATTAGTATAACGCAGTCTTAGTTTGTTATTATATTAACTATCTATATAGTAGCCAGTGCACGTTGAGAAACTAAAATACCTTTTTTGAGACCTTAACACATTTTTCAGAGAATTAAATTCTGTTTAAATATTGCTACATTCGAAACATGTACAAACCCTTCAATTTATGTCAAAATGGTTACAAAAAAACATGCAGGTAAACAAATATGGGCACTTCAGGACAAAGTTATATTAAGCAATAAAGACTTATTATGCAATAATTTCAGCATAAAGACAAGATTTCAACAAAAATTTCAGAAATATTTGAAATCCTAAGAAAATAACAAATTTTATTTTTACTTTAAGATAAATCTTACGAAAATATTTCTTCATTTTCTTCACAATACTAATTAGAGTCTGAGGAATTTTCTTGAAAAATTGTTTCCGTTATTTTTTGATAAATTGTAAGTAATGAAGTTTTAACAGTTTTATTCTTTGAACTATTTCTACGAAAGTTTACATGCATTTTCTACATGTCTTGTGCTTTTGTGTTAAATTAATTTTTCTACCACCTATTTGCACTGAATAAACGGTTCTAGGACAATTCGTCGCAGTCAATTCGGTGAAAAATAAGGGAACAGGACACTTAAAATATATTAATTGTATTTAGAATGTTGAATACTTAATTAAGTCACGTAATAATACAAATAAAATATAAATTTATTATATGAAAAAAGTTAATTTATCACAAATAAATGTCAATAAAAAAAATGTTTGAATAATCTTGTACGATTTTTTTGGACGTTAACAAAATCGTTACAATGTGTCTGAAAGGGTTAATTTATTAATCCGTTAAATTAATGTTGTGGCTGCATCCCCGCAAGTAATCGATTGATATGCGATTCTCATAATCTAGTACAACAGTGCGCAATCGATGATTCAAATCTCGTTATTTCTTTTTCCTCAGAGGAGGAACTTCACCACGCCGCATGGTCGCCAATGTTATGATTTGACATAATGATTTAACAAAATTCAAATATTTATTCTATCACAATTCGTAATTATTTAAACAAAATTAAATTAATATTTTGTTAAAAGGGTTTTTGTGTGATTATTGCTTTTCTAATCACAACAATATTAATAACACAATAAATGATTTATTTTATTTTTTTCCTATGTATTACAAATGTTGGGCTAGAACTGATTTCTAGACCCAAAACTCTAAATTGTGACTAAGGTGCGTAGATACATAGCACGCAAATAGCAATAAGTCCAGTTAAATAGAAAAATACACCAAATAAACAATATTAATTAAGAGGAAAAAAACAACAAAAAATATAAACACAGAAATTAATTAAATGATACAGATGCACGAAGTAGTGCAAGAAACTAACTCAAAAATAGCAAAGAAACACAAAATTACAAAAAACAGACTCGAATAGCTTAGAAAGATGGTAAAACATTGAAAATTCTAGAAAATCCCAGAACATTCCATAAGAATGGCGATAACCATCATGAAAGCCACATAAAACAATAAAAGTCATCAAAATAAATAAATTAGTTATAAAAATAAAAATTCTTAAAAAGAAATTAAGAAAAACATCAATAAAATAAAAATTAATTTAAAATTAATATGGAATGTTCTGGAATCGTTCCAAATCCATCATGGAGGTAAATTTAACGAAAAATAATTAGAAAATAAAAATTTAAAAATAAAAACAAAAATTATGGCACTAAAATTGCCATTAAAATTATAAAAAAGAGAAAATAGAAAATTCTAGAATAAAAAGAATTCGGGTTTGTTTTAATGCATCAATACATACACGTGTACTTGCACACACAAAAATAGGTATAAAAATTTTTTTTGTTTTTTGTTGCCTATCCGAAAACATTCAAAGTAAGAACGATTGTTGTATTTCATGCATATTTATTAAAATAATCATGTTAAATGTGTTTTTGCATTGATATTAAAATGATTAGGTTAATTGTAATATTAATATGATAATATTAAAGGTATTTTCTTTTAATTTTATTTTTGAGGGATCAACACCGATCGAACGCGTCATCGATTTTGATCCGTCTCGCATAAAAATTTTTTATTTTTATAAAATCTACCGTCATTGTGCAAGCAGCTTTGACGTCTGCAGGCCACTGCCTAGCAAGCACCTTGATACTATAAATGGTGGGGTCGTCGGAGGTCGTACCGACTCAGTGGTATAGGCCACTGGGTTCGTCGATAAATTACCTCTGGGCGATGGAGTTATAGGAGCTCGTTATCGTTATTATAGTACGTAGTATATTACCGACGTATACACACATTAGGGCCTGTCGTAGGTAGAACAGTGAGGCCCCAAAGCAATCAACTTTTCTTTCAATCGACCTTTTTTCATGTATAAAATACACATAAACATACACACTAAAAATCAACACAAATACAGTACCCTAGGCATGATAAACGGAGTATAGCTCCAGACTTAATTAATCACAATATGGAACACGAATGTAGTTGGCGAAAACTAAATTATAAAAGATATCAAATTATGCACGGATTCCCTTTATGCCTATCCATTTCGAACTGAAAATTACAAACTTATAGGAAAGTGGAATAGACCTTCAATTACTGTAATGATACTTCCAATGTTCAGAGATGATGAATGGATAACCACAAAGAAGTATTAAATGTCGTAAGCGGAACATTTGAGCAAAGAAAACGACTACAGTTTGGGACAAATCGAAATGCATATGCGTAAGTCATGAATTCACAATTGATTCAATTAATAAAAAATCAATTTGCCGATTTTAAAATTAATCAAATTTATAGCAGTAAACCTTTTATTAAAATATAAACAGAATACGATACCTAAAGATAATTTTCATCAACTCTAAAATAATAGTTCGATATCTAACTTGATAAATAACAATTTATGTATAATTTTTATAATGATCTATGATAATTTTATGTATATTCTATGCTTAACCCTTCCTCATAATTATACATAACAATTTAATAGTTAGGTTTATTCATAACCGCACTTAGAATTATATATGATTATGTTACCTTACCCATAAATTTTGAACCTATAGATATCAGATCATGGCTACCTTTAATTTTATTAAATCTATTTTATTAAAGTATAATATTTTATGTGCCAAATTGCATCCGTAATCTTGATAAAAGTGAGGCTAATGATTTTATCTATGAATAGTTATACTCTCATATCAACCTTATATATTATCTGGGAACATAAATCTATAAACTAGACTTTATAATTGTATTAATGTACCTTTACAGATCACCCCCAAATAAAGTTGGATAAAGAAAATTTTATAGATCAACCCTAGGTCCTATGTGTATATGCTAATATTATTTATATATACTACTTGCACCTTAATATTACTTGTATGGATATATAAAATGTATAAGTTATAATTTTGTTGAGTTTTTATTTGTAAGTCGGTCCTTTCTCTGACTCCTCGTGTCCTTATTTTACCAAATCAATGAAAACTCAACACAGAATAACTTTATTCGCTTTTTATCACAATTACAATTTGTCACTATTTGCACCTTTCTCTCAATTTAAATTTGGTTCGCTAAGGTAAGAAACCCAAGGGGCAATTACCTTTTCTTCTACGATCTAGCTTATTTATAATTCACAAATTTCCTCTTTTGACTTGTCCTTGCTGGATTTTCTGTTTAGCTTTTTCCTTTTTCTCTTCGACCAAATGGCGGCTTGCTCATTTCTAAGCTCTCCTTTTATACTGTGTCTAAGAGGCCAATTATCTAGCAAAATGAAATTAATTGTTTCCCCGGGCACCCTAAGTAAATTTTGAACGGTTCGACAATTATTTTAATTTATTTACCCTGCAATTATAATTCGAATTGTTATTCCCCTATCTGGTGTCTCGGGTCTCACTGCGCATCGGGTTTTCTTCAGTGCTCGGGTTCCCCATGGGCTTGGGCTTTCCATTGGCTCGGGCTTTCCATTACAGATTAATTAATTTTAATTAATTTGTTTTTCCTTATTAACTTTTTCTATGATCACCCTATTACATTTTTATTATGCTTTCTAACCTCGTCTAACAATTTGGCATTCAACCAATACCCCCGATACACCCCCGTTCAATATTGATTTTTAATTTTTATTAAATTTTAATTAATTTTGTACTTATATTGATTTTACCAATTTTTGTTCTGCTTTCTGGTACCATGTGAAATTTATTTTGTTTTTGCTCTAACCCCAACATATCTCCCCCTTTAATAAAGATTCGTCCTCGAATCTATTCGATTATTAATTATTTATTACGATGGTAGAGTATTCTCAATACCATAATGATACTTTATAATAATTTTAAAATAATAGTATCACTAATAATTGTAGTGAATTAATAATAATAGTAATCATAGTGAAATAATAATATGATAATAGTAACCATAACAATAATAATGATAATTCTAATAATAATAACAACAATAATAATAATAATAATAATAATAATAATAATAATAATAATAATAATAATAATAATAATAATAATAATAATAATAATAATAATAATAATAATAATAATAATAATAATAATAATAATAATAATAACAATCATAATAATAACAATAATAATAACAATAATAATAATGATAATAATAACCAATAATAATATTATTAATATTAATAATGATGTTAATTAAATATAATAATAATAGTAATAATATAAAATAATACCTTATTGTATGATAGATCCATATGAAATTATTATTATTAATTTAATTATATAAATATCGATTATATTTAAATTATTCTCAATATTATCACCATTATATTATATTATATTATATATTTTGTTATTATAATCCTTTAATTATTTCCCAATTTTGAAATAATCAAAAGCCAATTAAAATTTGTTTTATTCCATTTTAATACGGGAATTATAATTTCAATGATTTCTTTTGATGTTTGATAAATGACAAACAAAATTAAACAATAATTAAAGTATTTCTAGGCGCTGCAATTAACTCCCATGGAATTGATGACACATGAGGAATTATGGACACCCCCTACTAATTGTACAGAGAATCCATTTGCTACAGTTAATACTGACACTATCTTGGTAATTATTACCAACACAGATTATTTGCCTATTATTATGGCAAGTATTTAAAGAAATCAGAAACTTAATGAAAACTATTTCAAAATATTTCTCATCAAAAGGAAAGTCTGTGGTGTATTTTGAGAGAAATTTTAAAAATCAACATTTTCAATTGCAAGTAATATTTTTGGAAATTCGGTAAATGCTGACTAATTCTGATGGGATATTAGGCAGTGGCAATTGATAATGAAAAGTTAGTTTACAAAAATTTTGACAAACACAAATTTTCTTTTTCATGTATGGTCTACTTTTAGAAGGGATTCGACAATTCATTTGTTCGACATATGGCTTACAGGCCTGGACTCAAATTCTTGAAAAATCCAAACTCGACGTCAACGTGTTTGCCATTCCTGAAGTCTATTATGAAAAACTGTTGAAAAAAAAATCGTGTACACAGCAGCCGATTATTGTCGAATTACGAAAGACGAGGTGATGTTTCAAAATGGAAAATATTTCATTTCATTTTGTCTCATTACAGATACGACTCAATTCTTTTGGTGCTTGGAAGAGATCTTAGAGATTTTCTCAACGGCCTAGATAATTTGCATGAATATCTCAGATCTAGTTATCCAAAACTGAAGCTGCCATCATTTTTCTGCGTCAACGAAAGTCTAATCGGAATAACTTTGCAATATCGAACACAAAGAGCGGGATTTGTGCATTATGTTCGAGGACAGATTTTTGAAATCGCAAAAACCTTTTACAACACCACAATTGAAATAGAAATTATTGGAGAAATAAAAGGGCAAATAAAGTGTTTAATTGCATTCTAATATTAAAATTTTACAATCAATGCTTTGAAAGTGAAGGTGTCAACATGTCAATTCCTTCAGAACTATTTTTTGAAGTTTTCCCGTTTATCATTGTTTTTAACAGAGGGTTGAGAGTTGTTAATTGCGGCAGGGGGATGGGAAATTTGATACCAGTCATCATTGGGGATTATGTCGGGGATGTATTTCATGTAACAGACCAATAATACAAATTAGATGGGATACTGTGAGTTTTCATTTATTTTACGTTCATAATACAAATTAGTTGGGATACTGTGAGTTTTCATTTATTTTAAGTTCATTCTATTATTTCTTAATAACTATTTAGATGATTTCTTATAGATCTAATAATAACAATGATTAAAACAACAACAATAATAATAATAATGATGACAATAACAATAATAATAACAATAATAATAATTAACAATAATAACAATAATAATAATGATTCTCCACACACAACTATTTTTAATGAAACACAATGAAAATCATACTGGCACATTTTCTCAAATTATTAAATTTTTAGAGAATAATCGAACAGGACTTTATTAACAAATGTCTTATAAAAAACTTCTTGTTCGTAAATAAAATAATACGAATAGTTTTATATTTATTTTATATTTGATATTTAAAGTTTTATTTTGATAATTAATAAATTATATAATGAGACTTGTAGGTATTGGGATCTTTTGGAATCTTAATAATAATAATAATAATAACAATAATAATAATAATAATAATAATAATAATAATAATAATAATAATAATAATAATAATAATAATAATAATAATAATAATAATAATAATAATAATAATAATAATAATTTGTTACTATTGAATTGTTTTATTTGGTTATTTTATTTATTTGTTCATTTATTCGCTTTGATTATTTTATTTATTTAATTTAATATTCAATTATGGGATGGGACGCCAAAATATATATAAGACGAGGGAAAGTTTTTCTTAATCATGATATATATATATATATATATATATATATATATATATATATATATAACAATAATCAATCAATTTTTAGATTTTAAGATTGAAGTGATCAACACGGTAGAGTACCTCAGGGGCACTGCCTTGGTGATCACTGTATAAATAATAAATATTAATAAAAATTTACCTCTTTAATTTTGACAGATCTTATTTTCTTTGATTTAATTAATTAAATTGATTTTAATTATTTTTACGACCCCTTATGTACAGTTGTTAAATTTTCTTTCCCATAAAATTTTGTGTTCAATTCCCTCTTAGCCCATCATATTTCTCTTTGATTGAAAGGTGCAAATTTTGCAACTATCATAAAATAAAAGTTACTACTAATACAGTACTATTATAATATCATAATTGCATGCAAAATAAATGTATCTCACTAGACCCATGTTTCCTCATAGACAATCCAAGGTTTTGAGGTCTTGGATTGACATTCATATTGTCTGTTAAGTATTTGAAAGTAAATCAGTAGAGTGAGAAGAATGATAATGGAAAATGGTGTCACACTGATGATGATAGATGACCAAATAACATAAGTATTTTCAAAATCATTTGATAATGAGAATGTAGTTTTGTTTCTTGGAATTTGTGTTCCATTAATAAGAGAAGAATTAATGTCATTTATGAGTTGATGAATCACATTGGTTGATGAATTGTGCATATATTTTGAGCTTTCTGCCTCAGTTGTATCAAATTTTTACTTTCCACTAGAACGATTTTCCAATGATCGGGATGAAAAGCACGTTGATAATATTTTATCTTTACAATCACAATTTTTGAAGTTGACTTTGAACGTATTTGCTGAAATGTTAATATTTTAGATGTAATATTACCTTGCAATATAGCTTGCAGTTTTCCGCAATAATAAATTTCCACTTTTTTATTGGTTATCGCTTGTCGTGTGGCTATCCATTTTTGATTATCATATCGTAAAATAATACGATTTGGTTCATTTTCCAATTTTATGGATTGTCGAATAGAATCAATTTTTACCCACTGGTTATCGATTTCGGTACCATTTTCACGCAAAAGCTTTTCATAATATTGCACAACGATATCATACGTTTGATTTAATTTTAAATTGTTGTAATGGACAAAGGGTTTTCTGATGTTTAATGTATCGATAATATTATTTTGGAAGATTGATTTCACTTTTTGGGATTCGTGGGGTTCCCAATATACGTCTATTCCATTCACTACTGGTTCTATTGAAACCAGACTGTTTAAATTTTTTGTTAATATTTCAATTTGGATTATATTACGTATTTTTGTATTATTATTTTGAAATAGTAACTCTGTTATTTGCCAAGTGTATTCATAATTGACTGTTAATTGACGAGTCACGAAAATATTTTTATTGAAATTCAACTTTACAGGTGGGTCAAAGTGATTTAATAAATTATTTATTTCTATTTCTTCCGTTGACCCACACAGATAAAACCATACTATTTGGGTACATGTTGAATATATATGAATTTTCTCCAATAATGGGACCCATTTTATTGCATACTTTGGAAAAGATCGACCTGCATTTGTTCCCAAAACATTTAGTAGCATTATTGTTGTTATTAATAAGAGTTTAGTGGTATATCCTAAGGGTACTGGGTTTTTAATAACTTTTTGCTTGACCACTTTTTCTTCTACTGATTTGTTCTTTTTCGATCTTAACGGATATCTATCACTCTCCATTGCCGGCACTTTCTTACAACGATTAGCATGAACTATAATTGTCCCCTTTATTAATTTTCCTGTTGTCAGATCCAGCGCAATTCCTCCCAGTTGCTCCATAACATCCATACCAATTAGACATTCAACAGGGCTTTTACTCATTACTGACACATAATGTGTTATTTCTTGATTACCAATAATTAATTTGACTTCTAGCTTCCCGATTATATTCAGTACATTGTGAGACATTGATTTAATAATTTTATTCGTCTGTTTCATCTTTGATCTCTCTTCCCTTGTCAACAGTTTATCTGACACTATAGTATGACTGGAACCGGAATCTAACAAGGCTTTGACCTTTCTCTCGTTAAATAGTATATTTGTTCGAGGTTGTTTGCCTCTATTTCCTATTGTCATCAACGCATAACTACATGGTAATCCGAGCATGTTTTTCCGTTCTATTTCCGCACTTGTTGGTTCAATCCTTTCGGTTTCTACTGGTTTCATTTCTTTTAGCCTTTCACTTGGATATGCTGGTGCTGTTGGAAGGAATACCGTTGTATACCATTTTGAGAGAGTGTCGATTCCTTTAAGTTTTGGCATCTGTTCTAGTAGGCACCGTGACTCTGGTTTTACCTCGCTTTTCATTATTTCTTTTCTAAAATACATTTGCTCGTTTCTGCCATTGTCATTATTGTTGTTATTGCCACTATTTCTGTCCCTCGATTCACACAAAGATTCTTCACTCTTTTGATCAGTTTTTAACTGTGCTCTCACATTCGCCATTTCTTTATATTGATGATGAGTAATAAAAAATCTTGCTATAAACGGAATACAACCAATAATTATTTTCCATGACCATCCGGATATTTTATATATTCTATGAGCAGATAAAATTTGAGATAGTATCACCTTTATTGTTACTACGATCACATAGATGCCAATCAAACCAGCACACGCTTGTCCTAAGAACATAAATTTTCCCCAAATCTTTTCCATCGTTTTGTACGTTGCTTTTTTGAAATGAACTGGCGTTAGGAGATATTCATAATTAACCTTACTCTCTCCGTTTGGTAATATTGTATCAATCATTTCTGATATCACCCGTTCTTTCTTTGATGGAAATAATAAATTTCTTTGAGCTTCTTCTATATCCTCGCTTGCGTAGAGACCTAGTTGTGCCATTTTATTTAGGGATGTAAAGTTCACTAAATACTCTAAATTGATTAATTCCAATTTATCTGGAGTTCTAACTCCTCGGTAATCGGGTAATGCTACCCAAGAATCCGGTGCCAAACGGTATAACGGGGCTAGCAATCTATTGCACTGGAGTAATTTTGGTTTTGTGTTTTCTTCAAGTAATATCCGTGTTATTGGTTCCATAAATCGCATCTTCCCATCGACACTAACTGGCAATTCATTAGTACATTTTTCGTATTTCATTATTTTTACTGACACTTCCTTACATTTATAACTGTATAAAGCTTCTCCGAAGATTCTCGCAAATACTCCATTTTCTGATATTAACATGGGGGCAACCAAATTTGGGTTTGTGATGGCCATTGCCATTCGATTTCGAAGTATTTCTTTATTTAATTTACAATCATTTAAGATTATTTCTCGATAGATATTCTCCATGGTGTTCTGACTAAAATGAAATAAGTAATCAATTTTATTGTTAAAGTAGTGGGTTAATTTAATATCACCCGTATGAATTCTAGTTTTAGCTTCCTGTACTATTTCTGTTGATACGTAAACTCCTTTGTAATTTGTGGAGTATACCGTCTGACCACATTTATTGGTAACTTCCTTTAGTATAAAACGCATGGCGTCCATCGGAATTATTGACATTAATACAGTCGCTGTTTTTCTTGTCCAAACGGGCGTTGATCTGATTGTCATATTTACTCCATAATTTACATTAATATTGTCAGGCCTTTCCCTAAACTGCTCTCCACTAATTTCTTTGAAATTCATCGTTTTTAAATGCGCTAAGTTACATACATTAGTTTTTACTTCATAAACAAGAATTGATTCCCCCGTTTGACAGTTATTTTGTTTCATATTACAAAATGGGTGGGTCTGTAACTTCCCCGTATCATCATCAAAAGCTCCTTCAAATTCTCTCAATTCCGTTAGATATTCTTCTACCACCACTGCTTTTTGAATAATTTTACCACTGACTTTGTACGGTTCCCCTTCACAATCTCCGTCTTGCTTCATTAATCCCTTCGTAACCACCGTTTCTCTCATCCTATGGTTTACTTTTGCCTTCAGTTTAATTTCCGAACTTATTTTCAATTCTTCTGTTTGAAATGCTGCTAAACAATTTTCTGGCATAACTTCCACTGGCCTTGGGATTGTATACATCTTTATCAATGAAGTATGGCTCCACTTCCCACAATAAAATATAAATGTAGTGTGTTTAACTATACATTCTCGAACCTTCGTTCGTCTTAAATCAGATTCTTGATATACATGATATTTTACATCTTTTTCAATCTTTAGTTTTCTCGGGTATGCATCCGAACATTCTGACACATCTACTACCGAATAAATTTTTCCCATTTCCGTTTGTGAACAATCATATGCAGTTATACAGGTTGTCTGAGTAATTATTGCGCACAAAACAATTATCATAAACATTACCCATGGAAATACCATCGTTTTTCTCACTATTGGGCTAACTCTCCCATTTAGCGATTTATGAGGTATATTAATTTCGTTATTTTCATTTATCGTAAGCACTTTTACCAGTTTGGTCCAACCTCCATTCCTTTTTATCCAATTCATTAAATATTCATTTAAAACTCGAGCAGCTGCATCTATCAAATTCTCTAATTCATCTGATTCCATTATCTTATGAGCTCCTATCTCTAAAACTGCATATGTTAAGCTTGTTAGTACTACTTCTTTATCAATTCCATTTTCCGTCAAAGTTTTCATGACCCCTCTATTACAAAAGTCATCATTTTCACCAAATCTCTGCATAACACTAGGAAGTTTCTTTTCCATTCCCTTTACTGTGTCTCCCAATTCGCACTTTGTATCCACTTTTATTTCGAACATTGGATATATTATTTTAACTAAATTCTTTAATAACTCTTTTGTCTCATCCACTTCTAATTCTGACTTCATCAGGCTCTTTTTTACTTCATACAAAGTTCTAGGCTTTTTCGTCTTTATTTCACTATTCATTTCACTTTCGATTCCTTGATCTTCCTTTAATACTTCTGTTATTATACCTTTATCTTTATCATTAGTTCCGATGTCTTTGTTATCTAGTACTCCGTCATTTTCAACTCTTCTTTCATTTTCATCATCCATTTCTATCTCATTATTTGACCTGTCGGACTCATATACTTTATTTGATATCTGATTTTTGATTACTATTACATAATTTATTGAATATCCTGTATCTGAACATAAATATCCGTCTACGTCTAATTCTTGAGGTATAAACCCACAATCGTATAAATATTCATCGTCATCTAATTCTTCACTTTTAAATATCAATTGAATAATTCCATCCTTTCCCATTCTTTCAGCGGCTCTCTTTAGTAATTTACCTACCTTGGTACACCAATGTTCTTCTATATACTCTATTTCTCCTTCATTTTTATAATCTAATGCTATTACAAATGGTTTCAATTCTATCCTGGTCTCTCTAATCTCTTTTCCAAATTTTCGTAATAAACCTTTTAATATTTCTTTATATTTCGAGTTTTTATATATATATGGACGTACTACATTTACAATTTCTAATTTACTATTTTCGTCAAATTCCGTTTCCTCTACTAATTTCAACTTTTCATCAATTGCATTTTTATTCCACTCATCAAAAGCTTCTCTCAGCTCATTTTCAATTTTCTGTGGATCACTTTTTACATTTTCATAACATCTTGTCATTTTTGCTATCACTTTATTTTTATTTCCTGGTATAAAACCACAATCAATTAAAAACTCATCATTGCGTAAGCATCGATTTTTAAACTTCAATTCTAGTATCTGTTTCCCATTGTTTTCTTCTAATCTATTCTTTAAATCATCTACATAATCTCCTGCTTCACACCGAATGCAAGCTACTTCTTTCTCCTTTTCATCTAAAACATTAATTAAAATAAAATCTAACCATGTACTTTCTCGATACGTTTTTCCAAATATTTTCATCACATTTTCAATTTCCTTTTCATCTTTTAAATTGGTATCATAATAATCGGCACATAACTCAATTACATTTTTCAATTTTCGTATACTCAGTGTCATTTGACTCAATTCCTTTAGCGATGATATTACTTTAGATGTTTATGTTGCTCTCTCTTTAATAAATTTGTTGATCCTCAGTATAATCATTGTTACTTTTTCTCTTTCTATGTCTTCTTTATCCAATTTCTCTTTGGAATCTGTCTCTGATCCTTCTGATTGCGACTCATACATCATGTGGTTACTCAATTCTTCATCCGATTCGAATTTGCACATTAATCGATCCAAGCGTCTACTCATCTGCTTCATCTCATTTTCAATCCTCTCGTTAAAATCATCTGTTTGCGCAAAAGCTATATTGTCAGATTGCGATTTGTCTTTCTGAAATCTCGTCTTCTTTAATATCGGCCTTTGAAATATATTATTACTCTTTGGGCAAGATCTAGCCATATGTCCATAGCCCCTACAGGAATGACATTGGATTTGGCCTTGTAGGTTAACTCTGTCTCTTTGCGGTGAGGGTGATGTTGATGGAGATCTGGATCTTGCAAAACAATTTCGAGTGACATGTCCTTTCCTTCCACAATTATAGCATTGTATGTTGTTATTAGTTCTCTGGTTACTGATATTCGTTCTGTTAAAACTTTTCTCACCATTACTTTTCAGCCATTCTGATCGCATTCCCTTTGGACTACGTTGTTCGTTATTTTTGAACCAACATTGGCTATTGCTATGTCCTTTTCTTTGACAGTAATCACACTGAACCGGACTAGGGCTTCTTCGAATATTATTTTTAAACCAGCATTGATTTATGTGATGACCCATTCTCTGGCAATGACTGCATTGTAGAGTTCTTTCTCTTTCCTCATTTGGACTGTCTATTGACTTTCTTGGTTCAAATTTCACTCTGAACTTGGGAGATGGACTGGTTGATCTTTGGAGCAAGTTATCGCTGACTGGGGTTATAGATCTATCTCTAGGCTCATTGATAATCGCAAATGATTCCGCCTTTGACTGAGTCGTTTTAAGATTCATTT
>CAUHTR010005603.1:0-26534 GCA_959609185.1 Schmidtea polychroa | reverse complement strand
NTACTGGTCGTAAAGGTACTGTTGTGTTTTAATGATTTTATTTAGGCAAATTTTTGGTTATTATTTGGCATTAAATTCATTGGTAATTTTTAGCGTTAGCGGGATTTTACTAACAATTATTTTTGTGAATTTCATGTTAATTGAAAGAATATTTAAGGTTTTAGTGTTAATTCTAAGACAAATTTAGTTAATTTCTTGATAATTTGCAATATTTTATTAATTTGATGATGATGATGACTTTGTAATGATAATTTGACTAAATAAATTGTGATTTAGTTTGAAAGATATATCATGTTATAATGGCTATAATTAGTTGAATCGATGAAGAATTATGATCAATCAATGAGATATTATCATCTCTAGTTAGGTATTTGATGGTAAATGTGGTGAAATATTTGTAGAAAATATTGATTTTAGTAAATTTTGATTTTTTAATGGGTTCTTACTACATGAATTTAGATACTAAATTATTTCAATGGAAGGATGTCTGTAACAATTAAATAAAATTCATATTTTGAAGAATTTTCTATGGATTTTAAGAGTATTGATATATTAAAGGTCTGATATATTAAAGTTGGTTGGTTTAGATGGTAATAGATGATTTTTAAGGGGGTGTTTAAAATGATAGAAATATTTGGTGAGGGATCAGTTAAGGTGGAAATGTTTGAAATCTCTATTTAAATCGACAATGTTCTTATTGGTAAAATTTTAAAGGGAAATAGTCAGTATTTAGCTATGAATTAATAATAGTTCCTGTGAAATTATATCGTTTTAGAGGTTTATTAGGTTGTGATGAATGTTATTGCACAGTAATTTATGTTTTAGAACCAGTTTTTTATTAATTATCCACTGTTTTATTAAGTCGTTTAGGGTTAATGATCAATTTACTTGGTTTTCACAATGAAATATTTGAAATCTTTAGAATTAATTGATATCAAAGGTTATTGCTTTAAATTATTTTACTTAAAAAGTTATTTTATTCATTGTGGGGACATCAGTGACAAATCTTGAGAAATATTGACTTAAAAGTTGGAAATCGACAACAGCTAAAGAAAATTGATCTTTATTGAATGAATTTTATGATTTTAATTAGATTTCTAGAAATTAAATCGGTTGAATATCAGTTAATCTATTGAAGGAATATTATTATCGGATGGATAAATCTTTCAATGATATTTTGCTAAATTACCTTTGCTAAATATTATTTTAAATGACTAAAAATGACAAAGTTAACCAATATTCTTAAATTATTTGCATAAAATATCCCTGTTTTGGTTACTCAAAAATCCCTATTTAAAAAGGTTAACCATATATTTCTCACAAAGATATATTACACCCAATGATCATCTCATTAAATTAGAAAAGAATTATAACCCTATATTTCTAACTAATAAGCCACTTAATTGGATAAATGATAACCGTATTTCTAATATGACTCCTTTAATTATTTTTGCCTCAAACAAATTTACTCCAAATGATAAAGAATTTAAAATTATCAATGAATAATGACCATGTTTTTCTCATATTATTAACTATTGTAACGAATATTAGATGAATAAATTACCTTTTGCTTTAAATGACTACAAAGTTAACCAATAAATTAGTCGCTCGACATAAGTGTAAAGTTACATTTAAAATATTCACGAATTTCTGATCATCTTACTAAATTACCTAAGAATTTCTAACTGATTAATATTGCGACATATTGAATGTGACCAGTACCCTTGCTAGCAATACCCATAGGGGGACAGAATATTTTGTCGGATAAACTCGGAGTATATGGTCTTTATTGATATATCAAAATACTGTTATTTATAAATTAACTAAAAAATAGTGAAAAAATTACTATATTATTTTACTGAATGATACCTTAAATGTTTTTAATATACCTATTTCCAAATAAATCGACAGCTCAGACTAACAACATGTATGGATGACCACCCATTGTTAATTTATTTCCAGTGTCACATCTTTCAAGAATACCGTGAGTGTTTTAACAAAGCTGAGCTAAAAGAAACTTTCCAGATAACAACTCACCTGAATGTTTTGAACAAAAATGAGCGAAATTGAGAACAAACGATTAGATGGCGATTAACTTCTGGCCACAACCCTAACAACATGAAAATTAAGATTTTAAATATTGAATTCGTTTTTTTCTGCCTGGAAATACTAACAGAATATTTTTTAATTCAAAGAATCCTCATTTTTGAATTTAAAAAATTAAATGAAGGATATATAAGTGTACATAATATTATAATATTATATAAAATTATACTGTATTTATTAATAAATTTAGAATACTTAAAATTATAATATTATATAAAAATATACTATATAATAATGTTTAAATATACTTAAATAACTAAATTGTTTAAATATTTTTAAATACTAAATTTAAATTATTTAAATAAACTTTTCATATAACTTTATTTCTTTCGTTTTAGTATCCATAAAGTAAGTAAATAAAGAATTTACTACAATATTTTAATTATTTTACTTAGTAATGAAGAAAATGAATTATGAAGAAGATGAACCAGACAATATGGTGAAACACTAAAGGAGTTATGTTCTGGATTTAGAGATTTTTTATTAAAACATGAATTATTGGATTATGAGGAAGACAAAATGGTGAAACACTAAAAAACTTATGTTCTGGATTTAGAGATTTTTTATTAAAACATGAATTATATGATTATGAAGAAGATGAACTAAATGGTGAAACACTAAAGGAGTTATGTTCTGGATTTTTTAAATGAATTAGCTGATTGTGGGTGTCCTTCAACATGAATTATGTAAACTTTCAACGAATGTCAAGAAAAATGGGAAAAATCGATGTTTTAGCAATTAAGTAAAGTACTACCTGAAGAATATTATTATTAATGTAAGACATGAATTAATCTTTTAAAATATATATATTATAATTAGGTATCTGTGTTTTATGGTGAGAAATGACATTGAAAAAGTATACCACAAATAACAGTTGCCTAATAGTCAGACAGAATTTAATTTGTGACGATAAAATGCTAGATAATGTAAGTTAATTGCTTTTAAATCAATATAAATTTTAGCAATGATAGTTGACACCACATCAGAAACTAAGAAACACGTCCAATTCGCAAGATGTATTCCAAATGACCCGATGGAGATGATAATTTTGAGATAGATTACCAGCAGAAGAGCGAGAAACCTTTTGTAAATTAAATATAATAGGGTTGGGTGGGTCCTCTTTATCCCTTAATTAATATATATTTACAAGCTGATCGTCGTGGTGGGCGGTTGTAATCCAACTAGTGGGAGGCCTCTGTAAATATATATTTGTGTTAGTGAAAACATTAATTAATTTGGTTATAGTGCCAATGACGCATGTATTTTGAAATTATACGTTTCGAATGTGCTGGTAGTTGACTACCCATGCTAGGCGTAATGTTCCGTACGGAAAGCTATAATGCCCAGGTTCTTCTGACCCCACTTGGGGGAGGCACAGACGACCCTTGTGGACGCGAACAAATATCCACCGTGTCTTTCAGGCACAGATATTTGGTCACTGCTCATTAGGCCTGGCAATACTAAATGCATAAACTTTATCTTGTCCTCTCTTGTCTTGATTTTTATCGTTTAAATAGTATGTGTGATAGGTTTTATTTACTAACCTTAATAAACCATAATATGCTTTAAGATCGAAAACCCTTGCGAGATGTTGATTGTGAGCAGTACCTTTGTGACCATTAGCCTTAGGGGAACAGAATATCTTGTCGGATAGACTAGGAGTATATACACCTATGTTAAACAAGGTATGTGTATATAGAATATGTGTAAAATTATCGCTCCTTATTGACAACTTCCTGTAAAGGCAAACACAGAATACTGCAAACATATAATAATACTCTACCCCATAACTTAGTATGTAAAAATTATTTTAGGTTTTTGACTAATTATAATAATAATAAAGTTTAATGGGTTGTATATGTGTGTAGAAAATATTATAGGTTTTCACTAATATTGATAATAATAATTGTTAATGGGTTGTGTGTGTGTGTAAAAATATTTTATGGTTTTCGCTAATATTTGTAATAATAATAATAATAATAATAATAATAATAATAATAATAATAATAATAATAATAATAATAATAATAATAATAATAATAATAATAATAATAATAATAATAATATTAATATTAATATTAATATTAATAATAATAATAATAATAATAATAATAATAATAATAATAATAATAATAATAATTGTTAATGGGTTGTGTGTATAAATAATATTTTAGGTTTTTCACTAATAATTGCAATAATAATTGTTAATGGGTTGTGTGTGTAAATAATATTTTAGGTTTTTCACTAATATTTGCAATAATAATTGTTAATGGATTGTGCATGTGTGTGTGTAAAAAATATTTTAGGTTTTTCAATAATAATAATAATAATAATGGTTAATGGGTTGTGTGTGTGTGTGTAAATAATATTTTAGGTTTTTCACTAATATTTCAAATAATAATTGTTAATGGTTTGTGCATGTTTGTGTGTGTAAAAAATATTTTATGTTTTTCAATAATAATAATAACCCCCGCGCATGTTACTTTGAAATAATAAGGTATGTGTATATAGAATGTGTGTGGGGACAGAATATCTTGTCGGATAAACTCTGACTATATATAATAATAATCATAATAATCATAATAATAATAACATCTTTCGCTCAGGTGTTTAATATCTTTACCAATAATAATAATAATAATAATAATAATAATAATAATAATAATAATAATAATAATAATAATAATAATAATAATAATAATAATAATAATAATAATAATAATAATAATAAAGTTTAATGGGTTGTATGTGTGTGTGTGTAAAAATATTTTAGGTTTTCACTAATATTGATAATAATAATAATAATAATAATAATAATAATAATAATAATAATAATAATTATAATAATAATTATTATAATAATAATAATAAATGACCTTGAAAAAAAAATAAATGACCTTGACCTTGAAAAATAAATGACCTTGAAAAATAATATTTTGAAAAATAATAATACTAACATCAGCTTGAAAAAATAAAATAATAATGTTATAATATTAATACCCATGTGAGATGTTGATAGTGAGCAGTGCCCTTGTGAGCATTACCCATAAGGTGACAGAATATTTTGTCGGATAGATTATATATGATAATAACAACTTCCACGCGTGCGTTAATATTTTAAAAGAAAATATTGAAAATTAAAAAATAATAATATGTAATCAATGATTTAAACAAAATTAAATTATTATGTAATCGATAATTAAAACAAAATTATTAGTTCTAAAAATAAGAGGCATCGTTCTAAAAATATGACGTAATCATTATAAAAATATTAGGCATCATTCTAAAAATATTAGGCATCGTTCTAAAAATATGGCGTAATCATTCTAAAAATATAAGGCATCATTCTAAAAATATTAGGCATCATTCTAAAAATATTAGGCATCGTTCTAAAATTATGACGTAATCATTCTAAAAATATTAGGCACCATTCTAAAAATATTAGGCATCGTTCTAAAAATATGACGTAATCGTTCTAAAAATATTAGGCATCATTCTAAAAATATTATGCATCGTTCTAAAATTATGACGTAATCGTTCTAAAAATATTAGGCATCATTCTAAAAATACGAGGCATCATTCTAAAAATAATAGGCATCGTTCTAAAATTATGACGTAATCATTCTAAAAATAATAGACATCGTTCTAAAAATATTAGGCATCGTTGGGTGAGTCATTGGGTGAGTCATTCTCTTTGTTAATATTAATGATGATGATACCTTCAATAGCTCATTCGAAAGGTCTTGCACTAAGCTTTAAGATGAGGTATCGTTCAATAAAATCTGTTGGCGGGAACATTAATTTTTGGGATGAAAAAAAGTAGGAGCCCGCCCGGCCACTTAATAATATTTTGGAAAATAATAATAATTTAACTTTGAAAAGATGGTGGTCATCAAATGTTAATAACATTAAAACTATTAAAGATATATAAGATACCTATAGCTCATTCGAAAGGTCTTGGACTGAGCTTTAAGATGAGGTATCGGTCAATAAATTCGGATAATGGGAACATTAATTTTTGGGAAGAAAAAAAGTAGGTCACCGCCCGGCCAATTAATTTAAAAAATTACGTAATAGTTCTAAAAATATTAGGCATCATTCTAAAAATATTAGGCATTGATTACGTAATAGTTCTAAAAATATGTGGCATCGTTCTAAAAAAAAATTTTCCCTGGGGGGGGAGGGGGTATATGTGGCCGGGCGGGGACATGGCCGGGGGATTCCATAACATACTACTATTATTATTATTATTATTATTATTATTATTATTATTATTATTATTATTATTATTATTATTATTATTATTATTATTATTATTATTATTATTATTATTATTATTATTATTATTATTATTATTATTATTATTATTATTATTATTACAGCTGGGGTTATTGTATGTTGATAGAAATTGCGATTTTACAATAAAAATAAATATTAAATTAACAACGTTTATTCAATGATAAAAAATATGAAGCTTCTTTATGAAACTTTGTGGGAATTGAATTTAGTAATAATTTCGTTCTGTATCTGGTTATAGTAGGATGAGTTTGATATTAGGAATAGATAGATTCAATTATTTATCTCGTTCATTTTTCCACAATTTACTCGAATAGTTATTAAAAATTAATCTTTAATGATTTTTTAAAATTTATTTTACAATTCTCTATAGGAATAATTTACTATAGAGAATTGTCCGATATAGTTTATTAGATAGATAGCCAACACCAGTAACAAAACAGTAATAAATCCTAATTAAAAATAAAAAGTTAACACCACACTACACCTATCAAATTATTAATAAACTCAACATATTTTGTTGGGTTTTAGCTAATTTAAGTCGGTAACCTGTGACTCCTCGTGTCCCTTTAATCAAAACAATAAACTACCCAACGTATATTTGAATCACAAAAATATATTTCTATCGACAATCGCCAAAGTTTTACAAGTTTGACCGATTCACCGCTCGGTGTTGATGTTTTGACAAAAGACAATATTCACTTTTTTATTTCTTAGCTTCTCTTGACCAACGTTTTCCTTTTTTCCATTTGGTTTGATTCCTTTACACTTTTTCGTATCTCCTATTCTATATTTCCTTCTTCCCTAAACTCCCTAATTCGTCTTATCCTTCTCCTAACTAATCTTCTACTCAAATCCTAGCTGAGGCAAAATGCCTATTATTCTGAATTTCAACTTTGCTTTTATACTGAAATAATCCCTTTGATTAATCGTTTTTTGACCTGATTGCTCCTATCTGACAATGGTTTGACAACCGGGTTCTTGAACGTTGTTTGCACAATATCATGATTAATTGGCTCCCTTTGCTATTCCTTCGTAATAACCCTAGCTTTGTTTGTCTCCATTAATCATGCTGTCATGATAATGGGCTTCCGAGATTCTCATTTTGTTTACTTTTCATGTTAATCGATCTCGGGTTTCCTTCATCTCCCGGGTTCTCCATTGGCTCGGGTTTTCTATTAGTCAATCAATTAATTAATTAACGATTTTCTGTTTTAGTACATTCGAATGCTTTTAGACCCTTTCGAACCATTTTCTGATAAATTCCTAATTCTCATCTTGTTGACCATCAGCTAATCTATTCCTGTCCCGTTTTTCAGTTTATTTTAGTTTCAAGTTTAAATTTATTTATTTAAAAGATTTCATATTATTAATTAATTTAATACCGATTATTTTATTTATTATTATTTTATTTTCTAGTTGTTAGATTTTTCGAATGTGATATTTATCTTAATTGTGTTGGTGATTGCGTTTCTTTATTTTATTATACGTGTTTTATTTATTCTCTATGTATTTTGTATTTTAGTTTGTCTTATTTGGTGTATGATCATGGATTTTAATTCAACTTGGTGCGATTTTTATGTTATGCATTTTCGATTCATTAAAACAACTCTCAATTCTAGGTTTTAGCCCAACAATATATAGGTACGATCACTTATCGCGAGTATTCCACCATCTGAAACAGTTCCAACGTTGATTACTCAATGGGTATCGAGTGGTAAAGCAACATTGTATTCTGGGTTACGCTGGAAAGGTGTATAGTCTTGGTTACCTGTAACCCACCAATTATATTTAATTTGTATATTTATAATTATCAATGTATGATTTGTAATGCGTGATAAATTAATAAATTATGATAAATTGTTCAAAATATGAAAACATTATTTCTCGAACAATTTGTTGTATTGTTTAAATAATATATATTTTTTGACTCGAATTCTAAAAGACTCGTTTAAATAAAATTCTAAATATTTCAGGTTTCCAATTTGTAATAAGATTTTAATAATTTTTCCTAAAATACTCTGAATATTAATACGATATATTGCATATAAATATGTTTTATAACTTATTATATAAAATTTAATATTGAAAAGGCATTCACTAAAATTTGTGTTATGATTTTTCGATCTAATGAAAATAAAGAAAATTTTTAAAGAAAATGGAGCAAAAAATAATTGATTTTACCGATAATTTAAATTGTAAATGGAAGTTGATTGAAATTAATTTTTGAATTATTATTTTGACTGGTTTTTTTATTAATTTTTATGTCAGCATTAAAAAAAATTTACTAATGAAATTCTTTATAAAATTAGAAAAAGTATAAATTTATTCTTAATGGATATTTTTTACTAAAAATTAATAGGTATAGAATGTGTTCGTCTACATTAACAAGCCACTTTTTTCATTCTAACTTGACAATTGCTGCTTGTATCAACAGACGATAAAGGGTTAGAAGAAATGTGAGAGTCTTGAAATATCATTTTATGATTATTCGATTGCATAGGATGTACATTTAGAGGCTGAATTTTAGTAGATGGAGGCAAGTGATAAATAGGACTAGATGGACGAATAGCAAAATCATATGGCAAATTATTAAAAGCATTATTTAAAGATTGAGTGGGCTGCTTGCGGCTATCCACTGTATCCAAAGCTAAATGCCGATTATATTCTCCAATAGATGCAATTGGATAAGTAATTGGTGAGGAACCATTTGAAGAATCATCAGCTTGAGACTTTTTCGTGTTCAAATAACAACTTCTAATATTCATTCGAAGAATTTCTTTTGCCTCAATACAAACGGTTGTCTAAATTTAAAAAAATAAAAAATATTAAAAAAATAATGTTGACCCTTTTGATTTTTGATTTTTTCCATGCTTTATAAAACAACTCAAACACTGCGACAAGTAATCCAATTGCAATCCCGAAAAATAGCATTACAAATACACCTCCAACTTCGTTAATTCCAAGAGAACTTGTGGAAGCAGATTTTTCAGGTGCTTCACAGGGTTTGTCAATATCGTATTTACGCCAATAATATCGACGTAACGCTTCGATTTCTTGAGCTTTTTGAAGTTTTAATATAGATTCCGAAATAGCATCGCGATACCGCGAACCTTTTAAGATTAATGTAACTATTTTACAATTTAAAATATTACCTTCTGGTAAACCTATTCCATACCCTTTAGAATCTAATAAACCACCAATACGCATCAAATCACAGTCTCGTTGTGTATAATACTCATTTGTAGTAGATTCCAAGATAAATGCATAATTAGAAGTTTTCACTCTTTCAATGCCTTCTTTATTACCAATAACGTAAACTGAAGGATTTCTGTCATATATTTGAACATCTTTTTATAAGTAGCAAGGTCAGATTTCTGAATAAAATATAAAATAGCTCATTTACTGATACATTGGTATAAAATTTTAAATAGAGACCTATTAATACATTTTTTAGTAGAAACTATCAATCACACAATAATAACATATAATTCCCCTCAAATAAAACAACGATGAAGAACCATTTGAGGAACCATTGAGAAAATCATTTACTTTGTTGTTCACCCTTGATTAGTTTTCTTTCTTATAATTTTATTTATCTTCGACTATATTTTTTAAATAACAGTTGAAAAAGGCAGTGTTGGAAATTTGTGTTTATTATGAAATATATTTATTAATAAAAATACAAAAAACTTCCAGGAAAATTTTAGTAAAATTTATTGAAAAACAACTATTATTTACATCAGTGATGTTCAAACTGTGTTCCTCGGAACCCTGGGGTTCTAGAAAATGTCATAGAGATTAATAAACATGACCGAACTGATATGTCATTATTAGTGCGAACAGGGTGTATGGGAGCGGAACTTTGCTCGAGTGTCATACTGTCATCGATGGGCGTGTTCATGCGAAAACCTGACTATAAGTTTTATGCAAAACAAATCAAGCTCATCCCAGTCATTAAAATTGAAAATGTTATTTGTACATATTAACTTTATAATACTGTTTTAACTATTATTATAATATAATAAAAGAATATTAAAGAATATTTTCTTTATGTGTATTACGTAGATTGTGAATATTCTATTATTTATGATTCCAAGTTCCCCGAAACAATTTTATACTCTTAAGAGTTCCGTTAATTGACAATGTTTGAAGACCGGGATATCCGAATGTTATTAATTATGTTTTGTTTATAATTATAAAAAAAATAGTTTATTTTATTTACTGAAACACAATACTATGATTTTATACGAAACAGTATTCTATGTGGCCAATACCAGTCTGTGCAATGTTTTTTCAAATCAAGAAGTTATTGTATTTTTAAATGATACAAAAATTTTAATGTAGCGCACAAATAATAAAATTCAAACAAATTTTTTCAAAATATTTTTCATAAATTAAACAATATGCAGTACCTCAAAAAAGTTATATGTGCGCCACCTTTGACCGCGCATAAGGAATTTTCACTTGTTGCTAAGATCTTCTGCATTTTCAATTGGAACGTTCATCTTGCAACTGTTAAAAATGCAGCTAAATTTGCAGTATATGAGCTTATAATTATGAGAGTGAAAAACCACCACATTCCAGCAATAATTCTTGTTTGAAGTCGCTTTTGGCATGATATCAATACCTTTTAAAATATTTGATAAAAAGTTTACAATGATTCTTTGAAATCTTTCAATTTCCATACAATTTATATTGTCATAATAATTTTTTTATAATAAATTAAAATTCATAAAAAATTGTCAAATGAATCAAATCTTTACAATATTGTTATTTTTATGTTTGAGAAATTTGATAAAATCCATCATTTATTTTAATCTTTAAATAACTAAAAAGTAATTGTATATATTTAAAAAAATAAAGAAATAAAAATTAAATAATCTCAACAAATTTGTTGTTAAATGAATATTAATTATGACGATTATTATCACAAAATTAACTCAACAACCGAAGGTAAAAAGAGTGGTCTACCACGTGCGGCACTTTCTAACTACTGTAATGAAAAGAAAAGTTCAAAAGTGTTGTCATACTGTTTATATGTATTTATTGATGTGATTTATGTTATTTTTTATGTTTGTATATCAACAAAATATTTTTCCTAATAATAATTGAAATAAGAAGAGATTCATTGAATTTAAGACAAAATTCTCTAATATACATTTATGCTCATTCAAGACTTAATACAACAACGTGCATACAGCAATTTTATCGACCGTTATTTTTGCACACTGTCAATACTGCCTATCGAAGTTTGACAGCTACTTCAAAGGGGTCGCTGGGGCATGGTATAAAGAAGGTCGGGTAACACTGCCCTATACCATGCTGATATTGCATGATGAGTTAGAACATATTCCATTTTACCAAGACCATGTGTGACAATTAATTTATATTTTATAGCTAAGATTTTATTTCATTCACAAATAAATTTTTTTTAATTTCAATTGAAATAGCATATAAAATAAATTATACAATAAATTTTAAATAAATATTTTAGTATATAAGTAAAGTTTTAGCTTTGGCTTCTTATAACGGATGAGTTCGGATGCGTAGCACACATTATAAACTTGCGCGTTAGTATACAATAGGCACAAATGTTTTAGTGGTAAACATTGAACTATACGTTCACCTTGTATTTATATTGTTGTGACTAACACCTTTGTAGGTGCGCGTCAAGGTAGATATTAGTATAAAATTGACACAAATTCCCAACTGTTACATAATAACAAAAATTAAAACAATAATTTAAATATAAAAGCGAAAATAAAAACCTAGCACACACCTATGACACATGGAATATCTGTCTGCTGTAGGATTAAAGCAAAAATATGTGGAAAAAAAATTATTTTCTAAATAGTTCATTATTAATGTTGAGAAATTAATTTCTGATGATTTCCTAATTAATTCAAGTCAATTTATGTTGATTTTAGGTTTCATCTGAATATTAATTCATGAAGAGTAGGCGTTATATTTATAGAATTTCCTATTAATTTATTCTGCCAAAATTTCGCAGATATTATGCCTATGTTATGGCAAAAGATCAAAAAATATTTTTTCAATATGATGATTTATTTATTCCAAAGATTATTATAAAATCTGTAAATAATTGTTGTGAATTCATAAATGAATGCTTACCCAGAATTTTAGCTTTGAGGGCTTTACTATAGAAAAAAGGTTTTTAAAGGGCCGAGTTCATTTTAAATATTTTTAATTATAATACATGATTAAAATAAAATATTAAGTACTTTTAAATTCATAAACATTTAGAAAAATGTTGAATATTTTAATTAATTTTAATATGCGATAGAGTATACAAATAATAAAATTGAGATTAAATGTTAATGTTGATTTTTCGCTTATGTTTTGCAAATTCATATAGTATATCCTTTACATTTAAAGTTAACTTCTTGAAAGATATTTAAACAAAGCCAAACCGTTTAATCGATTTCAACCATTGTGGGCGTCACAATAAATTTAATGACTTTTTATGGTCTTCGGGGGAGGGAAGGTGGTCTCAAGCTCATGAGACCTCCACCCCTGAGTGCGCACCTGAATGATGATATTTACTAATCAGAGTTTGAGAATTACCAATGTGCCTCTCTTTTTGATAATATTGTTTTCCCATAAGATTTTTTATCGCTTCATTTATTTAACCCTCCAAATTGACTGGTTCTCTCCAATTTTTAATATTTATCGGTTTTCCTTGAGTTTCTATTTTTTGAGCTTCTATATTTTTTTATTTTAATATTTATTTTATGACATAAAAACATTTTGATTCTTTTTTNATGCTATCGTATCGTTTTTTTCCCGTGGAAATAATTTTTTTTATTATATTTAATATAAGTTGCTTTAATAAGGTTATTAATAAAAATAAATTCTCTAAAGAATTGTTGATAACAACAAAGTTGATTATGAATTATGAAAATTATGACAATGATTATGAAAAAGAACTTTATGCTTTTCAAGAAAATTAGAAAATTTTGTGATTACATTATTTATATAAAATCTAGAATATTAATTGTTGTATACCATACTTTCAGTTCTATTATTTTTAATAAATATTTATTTTGTTGTACACAAGCACGGGCACTCACATAATTGCATACATGAAAATCAACTGGCCCTACACTAATTTTAAAGGAGACTCTGTTGGGATCTTCAATTTCTAATACACAAATTTGGACTAACAAAATACTCCTGTAATTACACAACATAAGTATAAATATAAATTTCGTCTAACAGATGTCATTTCCAATTTGACTGGTAATAGATTAATAATTTTGGTTAATAGGTAAAGAAATTTAACAATTTTACAATATTTTGAAAATCAAATGAGAATTTAATGTATTTTTAAGGAAAATTGTTCTTTTCAATTTGATTATGCAAAAAGGAATGTTTTTTATTAAACATTAAAAGTAATAGTTTAAATCAGTGCTTCTCATCTGGGGCCATAGAGTCCCAATTGGGGCAATTTGACTTTTCGTTGGGACAATTTCGAAATTAATGGATTTTTAAAATTTGATAAATAATTTTTCTTAAGTATATACGTTGTATTTTATGTAAATTATGATAGAAACAATTTCTTGACACTGAAGATATAGTTCTAACCAAGATCTATGTATTGTACTTACATCTTCTCAATGCAATCTTTACCTTATAATTTTGATTTTTTACTAGTAAAAAACAAAACAAACTTTGAACCAGTTATAAACAAATTTTGAATCTTTTCTCTTTCTTTATCGAAAATTCTGGGGTAATTTGACTTTTAAACTCTATTGTTGGGGACATAGAGCATAACATGATGAGAAGCACCTGTCTAAATAATGAAATTAGGAAAGGTTTTATTCTTAAAAGAGTCTTATTAAAAACAATTTAAAATGTTAATTTTTTCTATTTTAAAATATTTTCATATAGGAAGTTCTGTGTCCATATAATACAGTCAGAAAGGAAGAGAGCAGTAAATATCAAAGAAGAATAACTTCAATTTTTTAAAATAAATTTAAAAATAAATAATAATTTGAAAATGTCACTTACTGATTTAATAGAATTAAGAAAACTGATACCGGGAGCCCAATTAGTTTTGGAATTGCATGAAAGAGTTGATGACAAATTAATCGAACTCATTCTTGCGAGACTCGCAAATCCCTTAGCGAGTAATCGAAGACTGTCATAAATGATTGCAGTTTCAGTCTAGAATAACATTAATAAATATGCTTTAATGGAGAAATATTTTAAAGAATATTATTTTATTAAACTTTTATACTAAAAATAAATAATTGCAATTTTTGGCAAAATGGAAATAAATAAAAATGGATGCGTTATCAATATAAATTTTTTACGAATTAAGAATTTATACAAATTTTTATCAAATATCATAAAAGATTATTGAAGATATAAATATCAGGAATGGAGTATTATTCAGTGATGCATAAAAAATATTGGAAGAAACAAATTTTTTTGCACGTATACTTGCGTAGCTCACAATGAACATTGCCTACAGCCCATGGGGTGCACTGAAAATGGATTAACTGCCGAATGTACAATACAAATGTGAAATAGCTCGGCCATTAAAGTTTCTAAGTTATTTGCACTCATAAATATGAAAAAGAAATTAATTTCAATATTTAAAATTTTATTACGAATATTTAAAGACAGTTTTCTTAGTTCAATTATATTATAAATATTTGATAATTTAAAATAAGTTTCTTTTTAATGCTTACAGAATTTTTAGAATTTTTCTAAAATGTTTGAGGAAGGAATGAATTGAAAAACAATTTGTACCACTTAAACATAAAATGTTATTGTATAAATTCATTACCTTCAAAATTGGTGAAAACAAAGTATCGCTGGTGTTTTATTATTATTATTATTATTATTATTATTATTATTATTATTATTATTATTATTATTATTATTATTATTATTATTATTATTATTATCATCATCATCATTATTAAAGTATAAAGTAATGACTTCTTGGTAGCAGCATATTTAAGCCTTTTGCTGCGAATAATGTATTTAATGAAAAGATTTTCAACTATAAGATAGTCCTTGTCAATTTCCTGGAATTAAGCAATCTTCTTCCAGAACATACATTGCATTCTACCCGAAAATAATCTAGGGAATTAACACAAAAGAAGAAGAAATATTTCTATCTTAATATCCCATTCATCAGTGACATACTCGACTTCAAGATACTGAAAAAACTTAAACACACAGGTCTTCCAATTCGGATAGCACATAAATCTTGAAAATTGAGAAAAGCTCTGGCAAACAACACAAATAAAGAAAATAATTGCACAGTGGAAAACTGTCAGACACCGAAAGATATGTGCTTTAGAAAAAACATTGTCTTTTGCATCACGAGCAATGTATGCAAGGAAATATACATTGGAAGTACACTCAGGACCTTGCACCAAAGAGTTAAAGAACATCTAGATACTGGTGGGAAATCCTCGATAAACAGACATCTCCAACAATTTCAACCAACAAAGAAAAAAAATATTTCAATCGAAATCATAGCCTATGGAAACATCCAAAAAAATGTCAGATTCAAAGAAGCGATTCTCATTATAAACAGACGGCCAAAAATCAACACTAAAGAAGAAATCAATGAAATCATCAATTTGATCAGTTGTCATTGACGTTGAGAATAACTGATAATATATAAAAAATATAAAAATTTAAAAAAAGTAATAATTAAAATAATATAGAAATTTTAGGAAATATACTTTCAAAAGATAGGAATTAAAAATCAAAATTGACACAATTATTAAAATATTTAAATCTCGTATATAAATAGTTAGTAAAGGCTTTATTTTATAAATATTTTAAAATATTTTATTGAAGTTGGCTTCTAGGGGCTAATTATAGAAGCTTTAAAGATTTTAATTGGTGTCATTTTGAATTTTAAGTGATATTTATTTTAATTTCAAATAAAATTTTTAAAAAAATTCAGAAAAAGAAAGTATCATTATATTATATTATATTTATAACCAATGAGAAGTAAGAAAAAGAAATAAAAGAAAGATAGAAATGTATGTTCGGGAAGAAGATTGCTAAATTCCAGGAGATTGATAAGGACTATCTTATAGTCGAAAATGTTTTCATTAAATACATTATTCGCAGCAAGGCTTAAATTATCACTTTATTGTTTTAAATAATAAATGCTGCTACCAAGAAATTATCACTTTATACTTTCATTATTTTTATTATTATATTATTTTATTATTATTTATTTACACTTATTATTTACACTTATTTATTTTAAATATTAAAACTAAAAATATTAAAAAAATAAATTCATAAAATTTGTCATTTATTACAAATCATATGAAAATAAATAAATTAAAAAATGAATCATCAACTGATAATTTAATAAATCTGAAACAGTTTTTTAGTAATATTTGAATATTAAGGATAAAAAATTATTTTGAAAATTAAATTTTTTCATTTTTCTACTATTTCTATTATTTAATTTCCAACATGAATTTTTAAAAAATTTTGAGTATTTTTCAAATTCTTTCACATAATATTAAATAGGGAAATTATTTAATTAAAATTATCTTTAAAGAAATATAGAGAAAAATTCTCATTTCACAGACAAATATCTGCATTATTTTCATTTTAAAACATTTTTACGTCAATGTTAATTGGAAAATATTTGCAAATCAGGCCTATCTGATTGAAAATCTTTTCAAATTTATTTGAAAGTTTATATGAAATGTCATCAGATGTTAAATTTATACATTTAATAAAATATCAAAAAAATAGCGGTAAATTTTACATTAATAAAATGAAAAGCCATTTAACCAAAAATGAAATATAACTGGCGGTGACAACAATATAGTAGAAATATATTTCATTTTGTTTAAATAGCATTTCATTTTGCTTAGTAAAATTTTATAAAATTAATTAACTTATTTTAAATAATTAAAAAGTTCAGCTTTGCTTGCTTTTGTTTTAATTCCTCGTACGCGATAAAAGTTATATTGAAAGTTGGCTCTTGACAGATCTAATAGTGAAAATTAGGACATGCTTTGGACTATGTATAATGGAAAAAATATTCTTAGTCAAGCACACTCCAATCATTGTTTAATTCACAATTTATTTATGTTGAAACATAATGGCTCATACACTTTTCCAACTGATTGTAATTGCGACAAACCTTTTTCATACAGAAAGACCTAGGCTTATAAAGTTTACGCTTTCATCATCTTCATCTTATTTTTAAGTTAGGATAAATTCATTAAAAGTATTGCTTTAATTTCAAATATTTTGTTACGCCTTTTATTATTAAAAAGATGTTCAACTTCCTAGACCTCGACTTAGGAAAACTCAAACAAAATAGAGAAAAACAAAATAATTTGATTCATGATGAATAAAATGACCCAAAATTAAAGCAATTTGACGGAGAATTGAGCGAAAAAATGGTTCTGTGATTGAAAGTAAATATGATCAAGGTTCGATATGACCCATCTAATAAAAAATTGATTAACTTTAAAAGAGTATTAAAACTATCCAGCTTTATTGATAGCATATAAAGAACAAGAAGGATTGTGATGTATCATATCATTCTTACTTTTTCATATCAATGTACAAACAACAAGATATATAATGTCAGTAAAATCATTGTTATTTTTTTCACCCCGTTATCTTTTTGCATTAATGATTTCATTAATTTCCCCTTATTTTTCGTCTAAAGATCAATACTTATAATTTACTACAAATTTTCAGTACTGCCATTTAAAAATACTCTTCAAAAGTTGAAAAAGACAGTAACGAAAGTTTTGTTAAATAAAAAACATTAGTCTATTGCTGAAAACTAAGTGGAGTTAAATGAAAAGCGTGTGTAGACATCATAGAAATTTAATTTTTTTTATTTAATTGAAATTTATTAGAATAAAAATTATTAAAATATTTCTAATTAATGAATTTTCAACATAAAAGAACATTAACTAACCGTTAAAGCTCTATATATTAGAGTCTTATGTTTTTCTTTTTCTTTGGTTGCAATGTGCTTTTGAAATTCTAGCATCTTTTTTTTAGCATTAGCATTTTTATTAGCATTAAATTTTTGATCCTCTATTGGAACAAGTGCCAGTGTGGTTATGTTTGCCGCCGTGTTAAATGTAACATTTTCTAAATTCAATAACTGAATGTCCTAAATGATAAAATTTTTATTAAAATATATTTAATAATAAATGTTTCAATTCTTATAAACTTTACCACTGAATACTTTTAAATACAAACATTCAAAAAGGAATCGTTATTAATCTCTCTAAATTTCGCAATATTATTCTATGAAAATGCGAGATTTCATGTAACAAAATAATGTGAAAATAATGTAATAACACTTGGCTATAGAAATTTACTTTTTTAATCTTTTTAACTTGCCATTCTTATCGAACCAGAACGTTTAAGTTTTTGAAAAAGTCATTCTCGAATTTCTTAAAATTGTATGATAATTTATTCATTAATGGAATCAAAAGAAGTGAAAGTAATTGATATTAATTGTGACCGTTTCGAAAGCTAAGGCTCCATTATTTAAATTAAATCCCTTTAATAATAATTGCAAATTCGACAAAACTATTCCACCAATCTTACATATAATAAAAAAAATTTATTAATTATTAGATTAAAAAATAAATAATTCCCAAATGAAAGACAAGAAATATTTTTTGTCATACTATTTATTAATATTTTTGACAACCCGAACAAACAACACTAAAGATCCATAACATTCATCAAAAACATATTTTATAAATTTTAGTAAATATTTTTATCCATTTTAATAGATGAGATTAAATTTCTCATTTCAAACAATGAAATTATTGAAGACCTTAAATTGTTATTATAATCAATCAAAATCAGACTATGGATTTATCTTATGATCCAATCCGATCAACTTTTGATCGATGTGAGAAGAAATTCAAGAAACTATTCGTCTTTTCAAAAAAAGATTTATTTCCAATAAATTTTAAGTAATTTAATAAACTTATAAATTATTACTTTAACAAATTATATTTATTTTGATAACTTTCNGGGGGGGGGTAATTGTTGCAGCGGGCCACTATCTACCTACTAGTAATATCTTATGATAAATTTGTTTAACAAGATTTACATTAAACAAAATCTGGAGAGGTTTGGATACCTCTCAAACAACAGTTAAAGAAAAAGACCATATATTCAAATATCTGCCGATTCCACGTTAAAGAGAACATTTTTTCAAATTGGTTTCATGCAGTTTTGACTTAATATTATAATTGAATATTCTGAGATTTCTAAACGATAAATAAGTCATTTAATTTCGTTTATATCTTTGAGATATATTTTTCTCCATACACAGAAATAAATACCGCAGAAAAAAGATTAGATTCTGGAAAAGATATATCTTTGAAAATTTCAATGATTATTCTGGATGTAAAAATGATTTACAATAAAACACAAGCTCCGACAAGTCATTAATGTTTCATTTAAAAGGGTTCCACGGACCACGAAAGGTTGAAGACCACTTATAGATTATTATTGGTTTCAAATTATCCTAGAACTTCTGAAATTTATTTCGAATGAATTCTTTGTCACAGTAAGGTATATTTCATGATAATTTCCAAAAAAAAATTATATATATTTATATATATATATAGTTATAGGTGTAAATAAAATATTAAGTAAAATACGCATAGCATAATTTGTTGTAACAAAAATTATATTAATTATGTTATCACAAATTATTTCCCATTTACACAACAATTGGGAAATAAATTTTCGTTTTACAAAATTCCTTATAAAATTATTTTCGATAATAAAGAATTAAACATTAATAAAATTTATTTAAAATAAATCCTTTCACATATATTTTTAACTATCTTTACATATGATAATTTTTGGATACTGAAGAAAATATTACTTTCTTTTTTTTATGCATTTTGAAATAAAAACTTGTTTCTTTAAAAATAATTTCAAAAATATTTTTATAATATAATATTTTTATAATAAAAGGTATTTAAAACAATATTCACTTTATTATATTTTATTTCTGATATTCAAATAGCTTTTATAAAATTTACAAAATTAAAATTTGTTAATGATAAAATAAATGTATTTTTAAATGGTTTGCAATTAATTTTTTTAAATTCAGTCATTCACTTTTTTAAGAAATCCTTTAAAAGAAGGTCTAGGATTGCATTCTTTAGATATTGAGTTGAGTAATTTTGAATTTTGATATCTAGTATTAACTGCTCTGTCTAGCCCTCTTGTTCATTGACATATCCTTGTAAAATGTTGTTTTTGTCTGAAAATGATTTTATCATTCTTATTATTCTTCTGAGGTTTTTTATAACTTATTGAAAATCTTGGATGCGTTTCCGATGTTTTCATCTAGTTCGCAGATTACGTTAGCATCTGCAAAAAATTACTTGTATTTAGGTAATTAATAATGTTTTTTGACAGATTTGTTTATGTTAATATAAAACTTTTATGTTAACATCGTAATAGTCTGTTATTTCTTCGTCATTTTCACAAAATATTGATTGTTGTTTTTTATACAGCACATCTATTATTGTTAAATGCAAACTGTGGTTATAGCAAAGTTGAGATATGATGCTCAAGATAGTTGACCATTAGGCGGCTAGTAGGTGAATGTTTTTGAATTTATGTTTTTGTAGATAATCAATTGATTTAAACACAATTAATTAAATTAACTTAATAAATATTCCAAAATTTCTTCATTTGTTGCAATATTTATAGACAATGATTTTATGAAATTCTCCGGGGAGGTGTTTTAGTAATTTTTTTCTCACCGATTACATAACTGCTTACACAATACTTACTTTTTCTGGGATTTTCAATATAAAAAAGCCCTATAGAAGAAAAGCTATGTTTTTTCTGACTATAGTGAAGGGGTCTCCTTTAACCTGGGATTTCCAATACAAATTTCAATTATCACTAAAAAAGCCATGTTATTTCTGACTATAGTCTCCTTGATCCTGGGATGTTCAATACAAAAAAGGAGTCTTCAATAAAAAAGCATGGTAAATTAATAATTAAAAAGCCAAGTATTTCTGATTATAGTGAGGTCTCGATTGATCCTGGGATTTTCAATACAAATATCAGTCTACACTAAAAAAGCAAAGATGGTGGGTCTGGGATTTTCAATGCAAAAAGCGGGTCTTCAATAAAAAAGTATGGTAAATTAATAATTATTTGGTAAATGAAGTTCCCAATTTTTAAATTAAAGTAAATTATGGGCTCAGATAGGTAAATTAAGGTCTAAAATTTAAAATTAAAGTAAATTATGGTCTAGAATTTTAAAATTAAGTAATCAATGGTCTAAAATTCCAAATGGATTTGATGGAAATGATACCTTATTCAAAAATCAACAAAGTGTACAAATATATTCTGATTTGTATTGATGTTTTTAATAGATATGCTCTTGCCGTTCCTACAAAAACTAAATCTGCAAATGAAATGGCTGATGTGATAAAAGAAATGTTTGCAGATGGCCAACCTCGTAATTCACAAACCGATTAAGGTAATTAAATTTAATTAATTTAATTTTAAAGAAAATTGTATTTTTCCTTCAAAATACTTCTTTGGTGAAAAACCTTTAAATCTTCAAACCTAAATACTAAAAAATTAATATTTAAAAGCAAAATCTGTCTGATATTTATAACAACTGCAGGTAGGAGAATAGAAATTCAATATACTATATGAGTAAATAAAAAATGAAATTTAAATATTTACTTTCTTAAAATCCAAATTAAAAACTCAAACAATTAAAAGTGTTTTATTTCATGTTCACAAATAGAAATTATTTGATGCCATCTAACTGAGAATAAACATCATTTAACGCACTTTTATGATGATTTATGTTTCATTTATATATATAACAGAAAAGATAAAATATACTTGTTTCAGTAAAAGCATTAGGAATTCGATAGCTATGTCAGTTAATTTTACTTATACCTTTCGGCTATTTTGTAGGAAATGAGTTATATAGAGTTTAACATATTTCTTGTTTCAATTGTATTTGCTTGTATTTGATTAATGAATCAACCTCTGATTCATTCCATCTCAATTATTTCATTTTCTCAAGTTAAACTATTTGCAACAATAAATAAATAATAAGATTTTAACGAAATTCAAAACTATAATAATATCACAATAATAATAATGACTATCTCTGATTTTACATATCGTACAATCCACTCACTCCCAAAGGCTTTAGAGACACAGGTTCTAGTTATTTCTAAGATAGGAATTTCTTTGAGCCAGGAGGTTTCTGTAAATTTTTTTGAGCATAAACCATATTTTGCAATTCCAAATTTGTTTTCTTATCATCTTTCAATTTTATCAGTCTGATAACTGGATTGGATCCTGGATGACGGATGTTGTGTAGCCTTTTAAATTCTTGATTTCTAAAATTTCGCTCATGTTTTTATTTAAATACTAAGTAGATATTTCATTCCTTCTACTGGTCTGAGTAAAACAGCAATCGACAACAAACTGACAATGAACCAAGAATTCGGCACCAATAAAAGGTTTGTATATATCACCTACTGTAAAGTTTCACTTGAAGTTTCACTTGAAGAATCACTATAAATTCAGTCATCAGTGAACTCCAAAATTCCCTATCAAATAGATTTCAATGAAAAGACAATGTTTGCTTCTTTAATGAACCTTATAAGTCAATCAAGTGATTTTTATATAAATTTGTTAAGTATTCGTGATTATAATGAATTGGTGATCTGTCTTACATATACCTAATAAATTCCTCGACGTATGATGAAAGTGGTTTCTTTCATTAAAGTAATCAAAGTTTCTTCAAAAGAATTTGAATATTTTTCTTCTGAAAGTTTGATGAAAAGATGAGGACCGACAAAAAATCTCACCAAAACATTTAAAATCATATATTAGTAGTATTATTGTGATTTGATTGAAATATTTGTTAATCATGCCGTTATTGTAAAGAATACCTGATTCATTCAATATTATTGCTTTTTTTTGTCAGAATGAAAATAAATGAAATATTATGAAATAAAGAAAAATGATCAAGGATAATCAAAATTTTAAAATTCATATAACATTTTTGAGTTAACACTAGATTTACGGATAAAAATAGCCGTAAAATAGGTATACCTAATTCGATATGCGAAATGAGGGATTCGGTAGAAGAGAGTAATTAATATTTACCTATATTTCATGACGTATCTAACAACCAACATATGTATTCAAAAATAATAAATCAGTATTAATTATATGTAGCAATAGAATTATAATTGAGTCAAATTGGCTGAGTCCGTAAATTTAGTGTTAAAGATAATAGAATTATCAACTGATCACCTCTATTTACAGATTTATGCTTATTAGTGATTTATGTATGCACGAAAGATTTGACTTTTGGATCTTTGATAATATTTTGACAATTTCAATAAAATTTTAAAATACCATGTATTTATAATAATATGTAAATCGGGTGACGTGTGCATTGGATAGTGCAAATTTGTCAGGAGATTTTGTCTGAAAAGGTTTTGGAAATACTGCTATAACTAAACTTTAAAAAATGAATTAAAAACAGATCTTATTTTATAAAATATTTTTATTATTATTACAAATCCCTATCGGCAGAGCCGCTAATATCAATAAATTAAGCGCAATGTTTCAAATTTTAAACTCACAGCTAAGCCCTGACAATAGATTTTATTATTAAATCAGTAAACGAATATTAAAAATTTTATATTTTTATTTAAAGAAAAAAGTAAATAACGTAGGATGAATTAAGTTCATTAAACAATTCATAAATTCAGTTATAATAATAAGTCTTTGAGGATGCCATCGACTTCATTTTATTCAATGCACTTGAGAATACTTTAAAAACTTGAAAATATATATATATATATATATATATATATATATATATATATATATATATATATATATATATATATATATATATATATATATATATATATATATATATATATATATATATATATATATATATATCCAAACTTTATTATTTATAAGACGAGAATTAATTTTCATAAAAATACTGTTATAAAAACAAAATTAATTTAACATTTAGCGACTTGGAATTTGAAAGGAAATTTAAGTTTTATGAGTAAATATATTTCAGAAAAAAATATGTAATTATTTAATTATTTGCGATTGAGGCTATGTGAAACTAAATGAGAGTAAAAGGGAGGGAATGGATATCGGATAAACTTTTATTCCAATCTTAAAAAGAAAATTGGACTTTTAGTGAACTGGTTAATTAGTGAAATCTGGACGAAATAAGAAATTGTTTTTAACTAACTAACATCAAAAATACATAAAATCTGAAATATTATTTAAGATTTAATTCTGATGTCGAATTTTTACATTTTATTTACTGGGAAAAGTTTTGATTACTTTTGAAAAGATTTTATCGAGTAACTTCTACAGTATAAATATTTTGTATAATGTTAATATTACATTAATATTTCTATATGTAATTTTATTTAATTGTATTTTAATTAAATCTTATATTGCTTTATCATTAATTGATTATTTTACTTTTCAATTATTTTTCAATTTAGATTGTACATCAATTATTTGACACTTGAAAAAATTTGTACTGAAAATTTGCATGAAAATAAAAGTAATATTATTCTAAACCCGTAGCTGTCAATTAGGGTGTCGCAAGTATATGAAATGGGGCCTTGAAATATTTAAGATAAATTCTGGTTGATATTAAACTGCATTGATTAAATTTTCACACAATACAGTATAACCATTTTGTAATTTTAGCGATTACTTTATTTATATACATTTATTATGGTATAAACCATTATTTTAGTTACATTATTATAAATAACAACCTTAGAATTTAGTGTTCAAAGTATAGGAATACCTCGCATAGTAAGGTTAATTGGTTCCACCAAATAACGACACTATTTGAAACCGTACTAGTCGAGGAACTAACTACATAAAGAAAGATAATTGGTTCCAAACAAAATATGTTTTTCCTGTTTGTCAATAATTAAAACGATTGCAATTTATTCAAATGTATGAATGCATATGATCATTTATTAAAAATAATTAAAACAAAAAAACGTTTATTTTAAATTGAAATGTTTTCACATATTTCATTTTTGTTGCTAAAAAATTCCAGTAACGATGTCTGTATTATTTTCTTTTTGGGTATTTTCTCCTCATACAGCTTTTTGTAGCAAATAATTGATTTGTTTATTATATGGCAAACTACCAGGCTACGGTCGATATTGGGATCAACTTCGATAATATGATTTGTCACTTTTTCAACCAATTTAATAATTTCTGAAAGTTGTTCAGTCTTTTAGTCTTGTGCAGGACTTCTCAACACAATCGTTCTTGATAAGCTCGTTGTACGTCTATATTGTTACGTGTTTCATTATTGAGCTAGTTCGTGTTAGATTAAATGCATTCAATCACATTCTCAGAATCAAGATCTTTAAAACCAAGTTGCTGTCCAAACTCCATTATATTATTAGTGACTTCATAAATATGTGCTTCAAAACCTACGAAATAATTAGCACAATGTGGTATGATATGTTTCTATACGGCTCTCATATTAGTTTGTGTTACTGCATGCTTCAAACCGCACTAATCGAAACCTTACGATGCGAGTTATTCCTGTACATAAAATATTTTTTAATATCATTAAAAATTCGCACATTTTTTTATTTTTTGCTTATTTTAAGTTAATATTCTATTTGAAGACAATTCTATTGTTACATCTTGTTTTTGATGATTGAAACACTAATTGGAGTTAGTAGTAGGATGTGTCACCACTGGCACATGTCACCTCTGGCACACACCCCCCCGGGGGTAAAAAAAAATTTTTTCAAGGTCAAATTTTAAACAAAGGACATATGGACTCATCAAAGTCATCGAAACAAAGGCCATGACTCATCAAGGTCATTAAAACAAAGACCATGACTCATCAAGGTCATTGGATGACTCATCAAGATCACTGGATGACTCATCAATGTCATTGAAACAAAGACCATGACTCATTCAAGGTCATTGGATGACTCGTCAAGGTCACATTTTAAGGTCAAGGTCATATTTTTAAAGGTCAAGGTCATATTTTAAAGGTCAAGGTCGTATTT
>CAUHTR010005602.1:0-20293 GCA_959609185.1 Schmidtea polychroa | reverse complement strand
ATATATTGTTTGAGTTGACAATTATTCTCATTTACCACTCATTATTTTCAAAAATTATATAAACTTCATTTATTATAACTAGAAATCTTAATTTTTTTTAAAATAGGCTAAAATTAAACTTACAAAGTTTCTTAAATTATGTTTTTTAAAATAATATTAATATATTTATCAATAATATTTATTCTTTTCAATAATAATTTATTTTTAAGTTCATAAAACCGAGAGAAATTTTATTTATACTGCGACAAACAGAAATTCGAATTGATATAAATATTTAATACCCTGGTATAAAATTCTCACATACCCCAAATAAAAAACACTATAATAAAAATATGAACAGTTTTGCGTACAGTGCTAACACATATAGTTAACTAGTCATCGGTATGTTATTACTTTGCTGCAATATTTTTATAATCTTGTTACAATTTGCTTAAATATTTTACAATTGTTGAAATTTTGTTATAAATATGTTATTATTTTGTTGCAATTTGATGAAAAATGTTAATGCTTTGTTGTAATTTAATGAAAGGTTTCATAATTTTGTGGTAATTTAGTGTAAAATATTTATTAAATTGCTGCCATTCACCGAAATAATTTCCCACTTTATTGCAACTTAATGAATACTTTATAACATTATTGTAATTTATTGAAAGATTTCGTTATGTTGATTTGATTTATTGTAATATTTTTATTAATTTTGTAACCATTAACTGAAATAAATTTTTATTTTTGCAATAATTTGTGATTGAATATAGTTTAAAATAGTGTAATAGAAGTTATTATTTAATGACGTAATGAATTTTACAGTTTTGATATTACTTATATGCAATAAAGATGTAATATCAATGCATGCTTTTCATTAGTTGGTATGTGGTTATCCTCTATGACTTGTATGTATTGAATAATATTAATTTGTGCGTGTGTATGAAATAATGTTAATATGTATGTGTTTTAATATATGTATACGCATGTGAGTGGGTTTTTTCTAATATGCATTAACATCTATTACACTAAGGTCTATTACTTATTTATTCTAAATAATTTCCTACCCTTACTCAATTTATTGATAACTATTTTTGTAACTAAAACATGTTGGTTTGTAAATATTTCAATAAAGGGTTATAAAAATGAATGAATGAGAAAGATGTATAGTTGTTTAAAAAGATGTGTAAATTCAAAAATGGTGCACTAAAAATGAAATTTCACAATTTTGATTACATCATAGTCTCATTTCATAGAGAATTTAATTTAAAGTATATTGACATAAAAAATTCATGTAAAAAATCAAAATATTTTGACGTAATCAATGATTTAAACAAAATTCAAATTATTACATAATCGATAATTAAAACCAAATTTAGAAAAAGTTGGGGGGGGGTCTTTTAAAAGATTTTTTAAAAAAATGGGGGGTATCTGGACCTGGAGGACACATGGATCTGGAGGTCGCAAAACTATCTACTAATAATAATACCACCAATAGTAACAAAAATAATACAAACAATAATTAAAAATAAATGTCATAAAATTCCTAAAAAACCCTGAAAATTAATGAAAAATAATTTATAATTATACTGTTGACTACTAGTAATATTTAAGAACTTGAATAATGATCTCATATTTATATGGATCAAAATTCAAGCCTTAAAATTTACTTAAAATTAAACATCTTACCTGAAAGCCATTTGTAAAATGGTTAAAATAAATTTCCAAAATACATTCATGCAGGGGTGTGTTGCCAAAGAGTTAACAACCGGCTCGCTAAAAAACTAAACAATTTTATATTTTAATTATATTGAAATAAGATTATACATTTAATACATTAAGCATACATTAATACATAAATATAAACAGTATTACATTGAAAAATGAAGTAGGCATATGAAGCCATTATTAATGCATTGATATAAACTCCAAATCCATACTTCATTTTCTGAAAACTTCTTCTCGGCTCTTTTTTCATTCTTGTCTTCGTTGTTAGTCTTGCATGTTAGTGTTGCATCGAAATCATTGACTGGCTTTACCAATAAATTTATGGACATTAGATCTGCAATGTGATTTATTGTTAAGCTAGTTCTTAATTTTGTTACAATTGTATTCATCAAACTAAATCCTCGTTCGGCTTCTGCACTGCTAACTGCTAAGGTGTTAGATATTTTCTTTGCCTTCAAAATTGTTTTTGGCAACTGAATATTTTGTGACTGTATGTTAGCATCAACAAAATCACGAAACTCGTTGATATCAATGTTAAATTTTAGAATTTTGCTAATTTAGTAACTTTTTCTTCTCCTTTCAGCCAAGCTGAAAGTATTTCATCAAATGGCCATGTGCAAGGTTCTAAAACTTGAAAACCCATTTAACTATATATGGGTATCACATAACAGTCTAAGCTTCATGTTCTTGGCAACACTATCCACTAATTTTTCTCTTGGAATAGATTTAAATTTATTATTGTTTTCGAACGGCACATATTTGAAGTCATCTGAAATATGTAAACTTGGAACTTCTATTTTATGCTTTCCAAAATCAGTTTTCGCATTTCTATTGCTCTTATTGAACGTCTAATTAATTTGTCGGCTCTCGATATATTAATTGTTCGCGATTGCAAGACATTTTAAAGAGTAGAAAGTTCTTCTAAAATGTCTATCATCTTTGATAAAATTTATATTACTAATCTTTTAGCCATTGTAGTGTATGATACAGAGTTGGCAAAATGTTTGTATAGCGCAGGATATGCTCACCACACCGTAGTAGCAGACCTTGAGCTGCAGACTGCCCAACGAGGATCTAAAACGCAACCAATCTTAATGATTTCGATGTTTATTTCTTTGGCAACGGTTTCCAATTCATTTTGGATTGATGATCTATAGTATACACTTTGTCTAAGAAAATTTTAAAGTGGTTGACATGTTTTATTTTATTTATAGCATCATCGAGTTAGCTAAAGATAAGATAGTAATCTGCCTCAAAACTAAAGAACTAATTAAAACTTATATTTAGTAAAAGGTATAGACTCCTAAATCTATTTTTCTGATCACTATTATTTATTTTAAGTGATCAAATAAGTAAAATAAGAGATCAAAATATTAAAAATTAAGTGATCACTTATACTTATTGATCAAGTCAGTAATTTAAAAGATTAAAAAATAACCACCCTGCAAAACAATATCAATTTATCCTATGAACTGATGTCACTAATCTTAAAAAATGGTCGTTTAAACAATTAGCCCATTTATTTGTAAACGTTAAAAGGAATATTCAGATCCAATGTGACCAATATTTTGTTAAATAATAACTTCATTAATTTGATATAACAATAGTAACTTAAAATCTTCTTAATCACTGAAATTTTAAAAGTTATTAATTTAATATTTTAAAATAATTTTTGCAGCCTTTTTTACTCTAATAATTAACGAAAAAATAATTGATTTTTTTAATAAAATTATAAATGTTTTTAGAAATTTCTTAAAATTTTTACCAATAGTTAACTGCTTAAAACAATCCCGAAATTTATTTTGTCTAAGTTGAACTGAAAAACTTTAATCCTAATTTGGTATTTGGGTAAATTATTTTCTAATGTGATCAATATTGAGAGAAAACAGAACGCATAGAAATGGTAAGCGAAAAACAGTGTATGCGAAACCTTGAAAGTATAAAATCTTGCAAAATCATAAAATTCTAATTAATTACTTAAACATTATCAGTTAAGTTGAAGTCATTTTTCAAACAGGTGAACCAAATTAAATAAATTGGTCCGCAAATTCAGAAAATTTGTCAATAATCATTGATATGAATTCAAAATAATAAAAAATAGAGAAAAATTTAAAGATTTCAGAGGAATTGGTGACTAGTTTAAATGAATATGTGATAAAAATTTGAAGAATATTTCTAAAAGAAGCGCTACAATTTAAATGCACACTATTTTAATGTATTTGCAATAAATAATAACTAATAAATAATAAGCTAACTATAAATAATAACTGCTAAATATAAATATTAACTGTAACTATAAATAATAAAGTTAAATATAAATAATAATTGCAAACCATAATAAGTAGTTGCAAACTATAATTATTAATTGGAAACTTTAATGTTTGTTATATAATAGTAGTAGGATGTGTCACCTCCAGGACATGTCACATCCAGGACACCCCCTACCCCCCAAAGGTCAAGGTCAAATTTTTTAAGGGCAAGGTCAAATTTTTTAAGGTCAAGGTCAATTTTTTAAGGTCAAGGTCAATTTTTTAAGGTCAAGGTCAATTATATCAAATATATTTATAAAATTATTGAAAAAGTTGTTGGGCTAGAACCGAGAATGAATCAAAAATACATAACATAAAAATCGCACCAAGTTAAATTAAAACACCAATCAATACAAATTAAAGTACATAACACATTGATGATAAATAAGATCCCGGGTAATAAAATAAAGAAACGCAAATAAAGGTCGCAATCACTAACACCATTAGAAGAAATATCGCATTCGGAATATCTAACAACTAAAAATTAAAATAATAATAAATAAAATAATGGTTAATAAATTAATTAATAATATGGAAACTTTTAAAATATATAAATGTAAAATAAAATATCTAGTAAACTGGTAAAATGATAAAAAGTAGAATAAAAGTAGTAAAATTAGATAAACCATAAAATTTATAAAACTAAATTGTTTAATGAAAACTAAAAATAAAATCAACAAAATTATTTAAATTATAAAACTTATAAAACCAAATTGTTTAAATTAATGAAACTAAAGTAAAATTAACTGAACTTATTTAAATTATAAAACTTGTAAAACTAAATTAAAATTAGCAAAAACTATTTAAATTATAGAATTTATAAAAATAAATCTTAAAAATTAATAAAAATTAGAATTTTGATTAATTAAATTAATTAAATTAAAAAATAAATAATTGCACACATTCATGCATGCATGCATAAATTAATCAGAATTGCCTCGCATTCTAATTGGGTATAACAGCAGAGAATGCGTAGGCGTATAATTCAATCAGTATAAATACTGAGTGAAATTTCATTTAAAAAACGGTCTCGCTCAACTGGCTATACAACAATTCATTTACTGGCAGTGAACATATGCTCTCAATTTTCGATTCCATGCCATCGCGGTGAGGTAAATTTGATTTTGTTTTGTGTAATGAAATTTTGTTAGGTCTAATGTTATTTTAAATTGAAGTTAATTTTAGTTAATGTTATTTAGTTAATTTATTTTGTTATTTAGATAATGCTATTTTAAATTGAAGTTAATTTTCGTTAATGTTATTTAGTTAATTTATTTTGTTATTCAGATAATGTTATTTTAAATTGAAGTTAATTGTTAATATTGGTATGGTATTATTCATTTTGTTGTTGTTAAGTCTAATGTTATACAATTTTAGGAATTAATAAAATTTTTAACGGAATTTGTTTTTAATTACTTCTTAGGTTTGGCGTATGTTATTTTGTCCTTTTTGAATAATATTATGATTTAGGTTGGGTTTTTCTTGATATTTATGTGTCGATGGTCTGGACTGGGGGAAGGTTTGTGGACGGGCGGCACTACGTGCTGTTGGTCGGCAGATGTTTCGCCAGTTGAGTCCATCGGGGTAGGGAATATAGATACGGAGATGAACGGTTAGAGGGGGTAAAATCGATTTGCGATAGTTTAGGGCCCTATTTAGATTTAGAAAGTATAGGACCTTTATTTTCATAGATATTTCTGAGTTAGGAGAAATATTAGAATAGTTATGAACTTTTGTCGGTAGAGGAAGTAGGTTTAGGCAATTTTATAGAAGCCACGAATAGTTAAGATATTCGATCGTTCAGGATTAGGAATACAGGCAGATCCCTGCTCAAATTTTCATGAGAAGTGTGGAAACATGTTTATTAACTTGTGAATAAGGGCCAATCCCTGCTCAAATTTTTTGAAGGATAATTTGGATATTATAGGGAGTATATAACAATAATTATTAGATGGACAATAAGGGCGGATCCCTGCGCAAAAATTTTACAAGGGAACAGTTGGAAATCCCCTTAATGGAGGACCACAAATGATCTAAAAACAGCATACATAGTGAATAATGACGTAAGACCTTCTATCGGCAGTCTAGAACCCGAAAAGAAAATACAATGGGAGTAGTTTTAGTAATAGAGCTCACCTGCTCATTGTTTTTTTCACCTTTGTGTACAGTACCAACATGGTCGTCGCCATGGGTACACAAATGGTTTAAGGTGCAATAGTCATGGAGGTGCTTAGGAAAGAGTCGAGTGAATATCTAATTACCTCTGACGTATTTAAAATATAAAATGTCACACCCCTAAGTAACCAACAAAATATTAATCATAAAAAGTGTATTCATAATGTAATTTTATTGTAGAGTTATTGCAATGTTTTTATTGATATTGATATTTATTGATATTTATGTTGGGCATTTATTTTTCTATTTTAAACATTAATTTATCATGACTCCCATTTCGATAGTTAGTTTGAATATCGAAATAAACAAACAATTTGTTTTTGATATTTTTATATTTAATTATTTTGGGTACTTACTTTATAATTATATATCTGACAGTAATATGCCAATTATAAGTGACAATTATAATAATAATAATAATAATAATAATAATAATAATAATAATAATAATAATAATAATAATAATAATAATAATAATAATAATAATAATAATAATAAATTTGTGCTAATATCGATAAATTTATTTTGGACAAAGTTCGTTATTTTCTCTATTTGATTCTCATCGTTTCGTTTTTAATTTCATGTCAAAAACTTAGTATTATTATTATTATTATTATTATTATTATTATTATTATTATTATTATTATTATTATTATTATTATATATCATTGTCACTTGTATTTTTCATATTACTGTCAGATATATAATTATAAAGTAAGTACCCAAAATAATTAAATATAAAAATATCAAATACAAATTGTTTGTTTATTTCGATATTCAAACTAACTATCGAAATGGGATTCATGATAAATTAATGTTTAAAATAGAAAAATAATAATAATAATATTAATACTAAGTTTTTGATAATAAATTAAAAGTGAAACGATGAGAATCAAATAGAGAAAATAACGAACTTTGTCCAAAATAAATTTATCGATATTAGAACAAATTCAATAATATTTACATTAAACCCATCACATGTAAATGGACAAAGTTCGTTATTTTCTCTATTTGATTCTCAACGTTTCACTTTTAATTTATTATCAAAAACTTAGTATTATTAATATTATTATTATTATTATTATTATTATTATTATTATTATTATTATTATTATTATTATTATTATTATTAGTAATATTATGATTATTATGATTATTATTATTATTATTATGATTATTATTATTATTATTATTATTATTATTATTATTATTATTATTATTATTATTTATTATGATCAGAAGACAATAGTTGCATTCTGACTGCAAACTATATGACGATAGAAAAAAAAATTAGCATAAGTATGTATATACTGTATATTTTATATACATACTTATATACATCATATACTGACATTATAGTATTAATATTTATTTATATACATTTAAAGCTTATAAAATAAACTTAAAAATAAACTTTATAAAAAATATACTTAAAGATAAATTAATACTAACAAGATTCCTCCAAATCTGTTTCATCTTTAATAGAAACGGGGGCATTAATTTCTCTTTCCTCCTCAATAGAAACTGTGTCATCATTTTCTGTATCAATAATAATTTATTAAATAATTTAATAAATAAATAAATAAATTTACCTAAAACATCGTCCTCAATAATAATAATTGAAGCATCGTCATCATCTTCAATTGTTATTGGTTCTAAGACAATAATAATATTAATAACTCAAATTTAAAAAATTCACCGAAAATATGTTCCAAATCCAACAGTTCTTCATTTTCAGACACATCATACCAATCTAAATTATCTGAAAATAAATAATTAGAAATATTAATAATAATAATAATAATAAATTACCATTGCTGCTCGTTAAGAGAGCACGTAAAATATTACTGGAATTGTTCATTGAATTGTTCATTTTTGGTTTTTGATTTTTCAGAGACAACTTTACGAACTTATATAAATAATAAGTTTATATGAACCTGTAAAATTGACATTTTAAACAAATATTTATTCTAATTACTTGCGAATCCGGTCAGTCTTAGAATAAAGTACAATTCAATTTATTATTATTATTACCATTACAATTACTATTAATCATGTACGGATCATGCACCGTGCATGACTGAATTTTTAATATTCTAATAATATAAAACATATTTAAAAATAATAAAACATAATAATAATAATAATAATAATAATAATAATAATAATAATAATAATAATAATAATAATAATAATAATAATAATAATAATAAAACATAATAATAATTATAAAATAATAAAAACACATTTTTATAAAAAACATTTATTTAATATACATAAGCCATCCTAAACAATGTTGTCCGCACGTACGAGTTAAAGGGTGTTGATACATTGTTTTATTATATACAATAGGTTTGCCCATTGTTTGTAGTTTCGAAACCAATAAAGCAGGATAATAGAAACCCATAGGATCGAATACATGTATCTTATCTGGTTTCATATAGATTGCAATCCAATGCTCTCCGCCGAGATGAGATGAATGGGTATTGACGATTATGGCTTGATTATTTTTCAAAAATGGTATTTTATCGAGAGGAAAAACTCCTAAAAATTCATTTCCTAATATTTGTTTTCCAATTCGATTAACCTGAACAGAACTATTTTAATAAATTAAACAGTATAAAAAACAACTTACTCCATGACAACTTTCTGTATTTCTGTATACATTTATACCAGAACGGTTCTATTTGCAGTAATTTGAACTTCATTTTCAAATACTCCATATATTATAACATGCACAGGTTCTGNGTAACATCAAAGGTTTTGAAAATTGAGCTGGAGGCACTATATGAACCATTATATTGTGCTTCGCCTTGAAATGTTACCAGAATAAAGTTTGGCATTCTTCTATCTCCAAATATTTGTTCCTTATAGAAGGAAGAAGCACCTTTGGCTATTGCAAATGAAACAATTTCTTTTGTTTTCAGAGGATAGATTGCATGCTTAGAATTAAGACCCAACTGATGACCTGCTAATACCGACGGATCAACTCGAACTCTTCTTACTAGTAATTTTGCATCAACTAATTGACATATTGGTTGACCAGCAGCACTAGTTATTGATAAAGAAGAATCGGTTCTTTTCAGTCTAATGTGTACATTGACTCCTGGAAGTAAATATTTTGGTTGATCCATAAAATCGAGTTGTAATGATGAAGACATGGTGAAAATCTTTGAGCCTTTAATCCATTTTTCCGTTCGTCATCACTTGCTGCATAACCCATAGGAGTAAGACATGTATTTTTGGTGTCGGTATTATAATTTAAAATAGTTTCTATTATCGCCTTGAGGATATATGTATTGTTGCCACCTTCAATCTTGATATTATTAAATCCAAGAATAGCATCTTTAAAAAGTGTATGAAACAAAATATTATTAGGTATTGTAGCATCAGCATCACCCAAAGCCTTTTTATCTTTATCTATAACCTTGATTTGAACAGTCAATAAAGTATCATTCAAATCTAAATATTCTGTTTGAGAACCATTGATGTAAAATTCTACATCATTTCTACTATCGGTAATTGAATTCATAGGAAAAACTTCCTCAAATGCCCCAAATTCTATTACAGCCTGGGGCGATGGTCTATCAAATTTACATAATTCAGATTTAACACAAATCATTTTGCAAATATAGTTCCATGTCCTTTCATTTGTTTGTTTATACGTGATATTCCATGTCTTTTACGTTTTGGAGCTGGAGCTGGAGGCGTATCTTTTTGAAACATACCTGCAACCCCTGGTAAAACTTTCCCTAATTCAGCTAAAGCATTTGTTTTTAGAGATGGTAATATTTTTTGTTCATTCATAATAACATCTTTTGCAGTTTTCATACCAAAACTACCAATACGTTTATGAATAGGCAATGCAAATCTACCAATTGTTCTCAACCATCCCGATCTGTACTGTTTACCAATAAAATATGGTAATTCACCGCCAGATTGGCTATCACTATACATACTAATAATATCAGAATTAGCCATCTACTTTACGAAAATGTGATGTCAAATGAGTTTTTGAACCTTTTGGAAAGTTTATAAGTTTTCCACTATCATCACGAATATTTATTTCTATATTGTTTATACATGAACTTGCTATTGGTAAATACATGGGATTATCGATATTTATATTGACAACTTCATCATGTTCATATTTTCCAATCCATACCGATTTCAAAAGAGGAACACTGGAATCACCAACAATTATGGGTTCGATAATGTTAGTATATATGAACATTTGTTGATGATGTTCTAGTATTCTTGGTATACCAGTCGATTTTTCTCTATATTTTTGCTTCTCTAATCCAAGTGAATTTGCCAAATTTTTATCAAATGTAACTTCGCAAATATCCTCATTCAAACTGAAGGTAAACATCAAATCTTTCACAATTTCCAAATTTTTAAATATGTGTGAACAATTGAACTTTAAATATTTAAGTAATACATCAAGTTTATCAAAATATAATTCATCAGCAAGGATGAATGATTCTTCAACTTCATCATTATACGACACAGATATTTTGATTTCTTCTTTCACTATACTGTTTGCTTCAAATAGATTAAAACTTAATAAATACTCGGTCTCCATAACAATATTTTTCAACTTATTGCAACCCATTCGTTTGGCATCTTCAATAGTTTCGAATGTTATTGTAAATGGTTTAAAATCACAACTGATATTTAATCCATCCTTGTAAAATATATAGCAATGCGAATCTAATATTTGGTTCGGAATATGATATGTTTTATCATAATTACTAATAATAAAGATACCGCTACATGTTTTCACAATATTCCTTTTGAAATCAATCTTACATTGACTATAAAATGGGAATGTGTTGTACACGAATGTAAAATCTTGCAGTGCAACTTCCCAGTCACCATTTAAAGAAATCGGATTCTGGAGATTGACCATAAATTTACTGGCTTGATTGTCTGGATGAATTAATGGGCAACTATTGCTCGGTAAAATAGTATAAAAATTCACTTTACTAGGTCCTTTGCTGATATCCATGACGGGTTTTGATAACCATGCCATTTGACATAGTATTGTTTATCCTTGCCGACCTTTTTAGTTTTCAATATTTTTTGAATTCTAAATACCTTTGGAGGAGGAATGACTTGTAATTCCTGCTCATAAAATTTCCCTTGTACAATATTATTATCACTGTCTTTGATGACATACATTACAGGATTCTGTTTAGTATTTATTTTTGAAATTACAAAGACTTCATCACTCCAATTTGTATCAAAATTTTTAATAAATGGTGATGCACTAATTTTACTAATTCTAACATGATCACCGACTTTATATTTAGGTTTTGCAATTTTTACAGATTTCTTAGAATAGAATGTTTTTGATGTAATATCAACCGGTCTTAATCCATTCAGTCCTCCATGTGATGAATGATTATAACTTGTTATTATTTTCGGTAAAGCATTTACCCATTTTTTATTACCTTGATGCACGAACAATTTCTTTAATCTATCTCTCAATGTTCGATTAAATCTTTCAACATGGGCAGCTTTGTATTGAGAATGTACCGAGTAGTGATTTATTTTTAGTTTATCGAGGATTTGCTTAACTTTGCTATTGTAGAATTTTACAAGTTTACTAGATTTTTTCTGTGACCAAGCTATTTTGCAAGCGATGTGATTTCCAGTGTACCGGGGAAAGTATGCAATAGAGTTGAATCAACAATATTGTATACTTACCTGGCGCGAAGAGAAATCTTCGTGTCTCCCGCATAGTACTAGTCTACTATTGGGATTTGCACTGGGTATCACAAAGCTTGTACTGTTTATTTTATTCAAGTGAGACATCCGATAAAAATATTTTACACCATTACTTTATAAGTTAAAAATGCTAAAGGTAATCGGATGCACTTGTAAACAGTTTCTGTGTATCGACTAATTTTTTAGTCCGCAGAGGTGATTATGATTTTTCATACGCCATGTTTACAAGTTTACAGATTTTTTCTGTGACCAAGCTATTTTGCAAGCGATGTGATTTCCAGTGTACCGGGAAAGTATGCAATAGAGTTGAATCAACAATATTGTATACTTACCTGGCGCGAAGAGAAATCTTCGTGTTTCCCGCATAGTACTGATGAGAGCCAAAAGCTCGAAACTAGTCTACTATTGGGATTTGCACTGGGTATCACAAAGCTTGTACTGTTTATAATAATAATAATAATAATAATAATAATAATAATAATAATAATAATAATAATAATAATAATAATAATAATAATACCTAAATCTGTTTGCAAGTTATTAGGATGTCCATCTTTAAATAAAATATTAATTGCCTTGGACATTTCTTCTGCAGACTTTGTCTTGACTGGTATTGCTCGTGCAAACCTGCTGTATACATTAATACATGTTAAAATATATTTATTCCCATTGTTAATTTTCGAATACGGTATCATCTCCATCAAATCCATTTGCCATAAATCGTCAATACCAAATGTTTTATAGGCTCTTGTTGGAAATCTTTTCCGCATTGGTTTGTTCAAACTGTACGCAAGCTGATCTGATGACCACTTCTGGGTTTCTTTTTTCGAATTCGGAACTCTTTTGTTTAATTTTGCCACTCCACCGAAACCGGCTTCGTCTTCTGGGTTCGTCCAAATCTTCTCCATTACAGCAAGAAGATTTAAAATTAAAATTTAAATTAGGTAATGAAGGATTAGCACCCATTGTTTATGATTGATTTCCTACAACTCCACCTAATAATGATAATGCCAGAGGTATCAATGCACCAAAAAATCCACCTTGTTGTTTATATATAATTTTCCTCATTTGCTTACGATTTTTATTATTTACTAATGATAACAAAGGTTTCCTATGTTTGCTCAATAAATGCTTTTTTGATTTACTGATTTTAATTTTGCCTTTGACTACTTTAAGTATAATATTGAGTAAATCATCGACAACAAAATTTGGGAATGATTGCAATATATTCATTCTTTTCATACTCGGGGCCTTTAACAATGCATTAAAAAATGGAAAACTGCGATGATTTTTAATTACTTTTTTACCGGCTTTACGGGTTTTACGGGTTTCACGTTTAGGTTTAGGATTTTTCGAAATAAGATTCATTGCAGAGAAATTTTCAGTTACAAGTTTTTTAGATGGTGTATTATTAGTTGTTGGTGGAACCTTTGGAACTTTATTACTCTTTTTAATACTTTTTCTTAATTTCCTAATATTTTTCACCCTTGCTTTTAGAAACATTATTATTCATAGAGGTTTTCAACTTTGTTTTTAAACCATGGCACCTTTTGGGTTGAAAATATCTGTTTTTACTCGTAAATCATCGGGAAATTGTTGTGTGAAATCAAGAAATATATATATCCATGAGGTATTTTTGTAGCATCTTGAAATGCACTGATAAGAAAATTACGATTGTTAGGGTATGCTTGACGTGCAAGAAAATCAATCACTGTTGCATCTATAGGATTCTTGAAAATAACTAAATATTGTACATTTAAATTACGTGTTCGATGTGCACCACCTTGATGAAATAGATTTTGAGTTATAAAAATAACAGTTACACCAACGTGTCTACTGATTTTGGTAAATAAATTATTGAAATTCTTTTCCTTATTAGCTTCTTGATACAAGTCATCAATAATTATGACATCCCCCTTCTTTAGTCTACTGGACCAATTTTTATCAAATCCCTCTACTATTTTCATATTTTTCAATTTACAGAAACTTGATTGAGTCAATCCGTGTTCTTGATCAGCACCTCGATGCCAATAAATTTTGTTAAATTTTGATTTAAATAAATGTGATTTTAGTAATTTGCAAACAAACAAAGTTTTGCCGCTACCACTTGGTCCGACTATTTGATATACAGCATCATTTCTTAGTTCCATTTTTTAATATTTATTTAAAAATTAATTTTGTTTATATCGTAAAGAATAAATTGATTTAATTACTCTATATATATATACTTGATTTTTATAAATATTCAGCAGAAATGTTGACAAATATTAATTATAGAGGTCGTGTGTCTTTGGAAACTGTTGGTATGATGAATTTCCCCAAGTGTAAACCACAACAATATGTTGACAAAACTGGAAAATATACTATTATATTTTTCAAAAATGGTAAATGTCGTATAATGAGTTGTAAGAAGCCTATCGAATTCGAGAATTTGCAATATAATATCAAAGATATTCAAGTTCAAAGTCTTACTATAGCTACCAAGGTTGAACAATCTATTAATTTGAATAATTTAGCAAAGTTATTAGATGGAGATTGTATATATGAGCCTGAATTATTTCCCGCTCTGCGTTATACAAAATATAATCCACTATGTGTAAATATATTTTCGAGTGGTAAAATAGTTGTACTAGGTATTAAAAATTTAGATTTTCATACTATTGTTGAAGGAGTTATAAACGATGTAAAGGATTTGATTGGATCTTTAACAATTTCTTCAAATATAAGTAACGAGGATTTGCTTGAATATTTATTCAACAATGATTGAACATGAAGGTAACTGTTTTTATTTTAAATTTACTGATTTTTGTTTAGAAACTATACTAAAAATTTTGATTGATAAAATTGAAGATTTTTATCCGAATTTGAACAATTCCTTAATGTATTGTGCTCCAGAAGTTGTGTTTTACAAAATTTATGAAATAACTGGAATAAATGTAATAGATGGATCATGCTACGATTACATGTTATACCGATGATGTTGAAAATTGTGATTTTTGTAAAAATAATATGCAGAATACTTGTGGGGATGATAGTTGTACATGTTTTGTAAATCTACAGAAACGAGAAATAATTCATGCATTACTTGTGGAATTGCGAAAAAATGTATTGTTGTAATAAAATATAATTATATTTGTTTTGTGATAACCTTAATTAACCTATAATATTTCTTTGTGTACAATAAATCATTTCAGACTTTGTTATTTAGCATAAAATGAACTAGTTGATCACGTTTTGATCATGCCTGTCACTTGAAACTTGTTTACAATGAAATTAGTATAAAATATCTGGTTCAAATTATTAAATATTATAACTACAAATGGATAATCAAATTACAGGTTTGTTGTCGTTTACACATATTTCATTTATTAGTTTTTTAATCTAGGAGTTTTGAAGAGAAAAAATGCAGATGCGGCTCAGGAATTCGGAAAAAGGAAATTTAAAGAAGCGACATTATCCACGGAAACCTTGGTCAATGTTCGAGTGGATACAAAAAAGCCAGTCGAATTCATGCAATACAAACTAAATTATTTGTATTGTCCAATTTCCTATACATTTAAGGTAAGTTTCTTTAAATTATTTTGGATTTTATTATTATTATTATTATTTATTGTTAGGAACCAGTAACTCTGGAAAAATGTTTCTACAATGTGAGACTTTCCAAAATCAAGTTTCACGACAAGATGCTATTGGGACAATTATTTCAGAGGATCAATGAAAATATTGAATTTGATGATGAAGATATGTTCATTAGAAACGATTTGAATATGATTCCCAATGGTGGTAAGATGAGCAAAATAACCTGCATGGTTACCATATTAATTCAAGGGTATAATGTAAGCAGAGACCGAATCAAACCAATTTGGAAAATTATAAAAGCCGAAGATAAGTTTGAAGAGGAACATTGTTCATGTTAAATTTATTTAATACATCTTTATTAGTATTTTGGTGTTTTTAAATCATTGAAAATAACTAAAGTTTTAAATTTATTAATCTTCAATACAATCTCTTTTCATTATATTTTCAACGATATGATCAATACAATTAGTAAAAACAATAGATTCATCTTCTTGTTTAGATTCATTTGGTAATTTATCTGTTGTAGAATTCTCAATACATGACTTAAGTTCTTTACTAGGCAAATCAGTATATTCATCTTCTTGCTGGGAAATATTTTCAGATTCATATGACATATCATCTTCATTAATTTCATCGTCTGAATACGGCCATTTTAATTTCTCTGGAACATTCATAAATTCTCTAATTTTTACATTAGATATTTCCTTTAATTTTCAATCAAAAAGTTGATTATATATGCTAAATAAAAAAAAATTAATAAACATTATAAAATTCATATTTTACCTTTTTCCGACATGGTTGAAAATAATTAAAATGAAAAAACTAATTATGTTTATACTATTATTCAAAAGCAACAACATTTACCAAGATTTATTATAGTTTTTGATAAACTTTTATACAATAAATTCATTAATTTTTCACATCGGGCATATCAATATGATTATCTTCAAGAATTGTTTCTGAGCGATTAACAAGGAAATTCATGTTATTAAATATTGGGATTAAATACGAGTTCATCAATTTTTAGACTACTATTATTGATTTTAAATTATTTTCTTGTTTAATAAATGAGTTGTTTTAATGTATCTCTTATAAATGTGTGCAGAATAAAAGTATTTTCATAAATTTATTAAGAAATTACTGATGACCACGAGATCATTCAAGTTTTTAAACTGCACCGTTGAAGATTTTATGAACAATTATGATACTCTCACTGAAAAGGAAACCATAAAAATTTTAGAAATTTTCAAACATTCCTCCATTGGATATTTGATTGATTTATTTAATTACAATAAATGCATTTTGAAGTTATCGATTTATTTGATGCATTTAGACAAAGCGATAGTAGATAATGATTCATTGAATGAATGCTTTTGGAATTGTATGGATTTAAGGCTGGAACCAGGATATAGTAGTAGATTGATTTATGAATGGATATCGAAATCCGAATTGATTGAAAATAAGCTAAGGAAAAAACTCAATGATGGTAGGAAAATGTATTTAACTTGTTACATTTGTAAAGAAAATCAAGTATCGGTTTTGTTTTTACCTTGCGTACATGTAATTGTATGTTCTAAATGCCATGATTCAAATGTTCGCAAATGTAAAGCATGTTCAATGTATATTAATGAGTATCATACTATATACATTTAATAAACATTTATTTCTTTACCTTTGTTATTAATACTTTGAATATTGTAAATAATAAAACTATGTATCAAATAATAATATTCAAACTAAACCAAATTTACAAACCACCGCTCCAGCCCCTTCGGGCGGGCGGGCGGCGGTTGTGTATGTCGATGATTTTAATTTTTATTAAATGCATTTGTTTGATTTCAGAATTCGATTTGTGTGACTAACCTTGTTAAATTTTGAGTTGATGTATTCGAGGGGAAAAAAAATTGACCTTGACCTTAAAAAAAATTGACCTTGACCTTAAAAAATTTGACCTTGAACTTTAAAAAAATTTGACCTTGACCTTGGGGGGTAGGGGGTGTCCTGGATGTGACATGCCCTGGAAGTAACACATCCTACTACTTATAATAATTGTACAGTAATTGAAAATTTTGTTTAACTATTAATTTAAATTAATTCAATTTGATAATTCATTCATAATCGATTCTTCTTTGTTGAAAGAGCAATAATGCAATAAAAAAAAGTTCCAAGTTTGACTTTGTTTCAGAATACGAACAGTGAACAAGCACTTTTTTTCAAAAAATGCTTTGCAAACACATTGTTGAATTAGCTATTCGACTAAATTCTGTAACCCCTCCAAACGAAGCAAAGAATGTTCCAATTGGAACCAAATAAAAGAGAGGTCGCCCTGCAAAAGCATTGCTGGGCAGTAGAATTTAAAACGTTGTTAAATCTAGTGCAAATCAAATTTTCCATCACACAAAACATTTTGTTAAATCATTTTTAAATTCCTATTCATATTTTATTACATATTTGAAGTTTTATTGTATATAAATTGTTGTATTAAGCATTCACAATAAATTGTATCTGAAATACATCTGAAAACTTTATTTTACAATTTAACAATATTTTTAAAAATAGTGTCAAATGTTTATTTTTTATTTTGCAAAATATAATTAGCAAATATTGATTTTATAGTGTGCAAAAATCATTTTTTTAGTTTGCAAAATATAGTTAGCAAAAATCAATATTAGTGTGCAAAATGTAATTATTTAGTTTGCATTAATTAGGAGCCAAAAAGAAGCAAATGAGATTGGAATATTTGATAGAATATTTTTAATACTGTATTGTGAAAAATACAAAATTGTGAAATTATGCAATAAAGATGAATCAAAATATTTATTATGTGTAAATTGATTGTAAAATCACTTTTATTAAAAAAATATTGAGAAAGTTTTGCTTTGATTTATTTCAAGAATATTAAGAGTCAGATATTAAGTAACAAATGTGGATTAAATAAAACTAAATAGCTGATAACATTATTGATGGTTTTAGTGACTTCTGCTTCATCAAAGAAGTAATTTCAGGGAAAATTAATTTTCATTGCTATGGTAAATTCCTAATAAGCAAGGAGACTTGTTATATATCATTGTGAAATATGGAAAAATTATTAAAATAATAGAATGTTTTCAAAAAGAATATTGACTAAATACCCTAACAAACAGTAATTACATCATTGGACATTTTAATTAACCAAAATAGACTAAATTTTAATATTTCTTTATTATCTTACATTTACATGTTATTACAAACTATTTTGATGTCTCCACGACCCTTATTGATGCCTCGACTGCTTCCCAGTCCCGACCGGCATGACCTATGATTCGGGCTTCCTTTCAAATGAGTCGTCGAGGACACTGACTCTTGAATATTGATCAACCTCACTATGATTATTATATGCCTTTATTTGGTGAATTCGAATCTTCCCAGCTCTTATCTCCATTTGTTCTTGGGTGGTTGCGTCTGCATCTTTTATATGAGCTTATTCTTTTCTGTTTATCTGTGGTGACCTCCTAGGTGATTGATCTGCTCGATTTCTAGTCAAGAACTGGGTGGGTTTGTGGCTTAAATTGAAGTGCAATTTTTCGATATTTTCAGTTTTCGATTTATTTTAGACGGGTGTTATTAACTGTGAGTTTGTACGCGGTAGATGTGTTATTTTTTAGTTTTCGTTCGTGTGACACACGAGCTTTTTATTTATGATATCTGTGATGATATCATGATTTATTTATTGTTTTTTGAACCGAAGCTGGGTGTTAATTTTGCTGATACGACTTGCTACAACGTCTAGATTTCGATGATATTCTACACTTAATTAGTACCGAAAATTCTGTTACGAACGTTCCTGAACCAAAAATGTTTCATTTATGGCTTATAAGTAGGTGCAGTACAATTTTAGTTTCATTGATTACGTCGTAAGTTCAAATTTTGTGGTTGGCGTTTTTGTCTGAGTACAGGTATCCCTCCTATAACACGGTAGATAGGTTCCTATAATATGACGTTTTATGTGAAACAGTGCTATAGGAGACTAGAAGCTGGTACAAAATGAGAGCTAACGTTCCAAAAAGAAATTTGATTCCATAGAAAAAACTTTATTTTTATTAAAAATAACAAAACAAATAAAAATTCACTTAAATACATAAAAACAAAAATAAATTCACCTAAATACATAAAAAACACAAAGAAATCGGCATAAATATAAATGAATAGATTATAAATTTAATTTAGGAATTTTCTTCGTCATCGCTGCTCAATTCAATTCTGGGAACGTCTATTCGATTGAATAATATCATATAATTTTTTGAAATATTTGCTGCATTAATATTTCGATGATCTTCTGATGTCTTTAAAAAATACATAATCTTGCTTTATTTCCTTGTTCTTCCAATGTTTTAGTAAATTTCTTGATATGGTAATAAGTAATTTTACAATTCCCTTTGGAATTTTCTGCTTCTTTCGACACAAGGGTCTGCATTCAAGAAAAATAATTCCAACTTTTCAGCCAAGCATCATCTTTCCTGTAATTTATTTAGTGTAAAATTATTAACTTCACTATCTTGTTCAGAGCTGGAATCGACTTCATTCAGTCTGGAAAGGGATGCCATTTCTACAAAATCTGTTTCGCTAAATATAATAAGTCTTGAACATCCTTAATAGCAACACTTCTCCTCCAATCGACCTACCATATTCTAATATCACACCAATTTCATTTTCTCCTGATTCATGCATACTTCTTTTTCATGCATATTTCTTTACACGTTATTTTTGATTTAACACGAATTCCAAAAAAAATATTTTTAATTATTTAC
>CAUHTR010005601.1:0-26552 GCA_959609185.1 Schmidtea polychroa | reverse complement strand
TTGAAGAAGAGATTGCACTAGTCACCTTGGCCGAGAGTACACTGGTTCCAATGAAGACAACATCTGGAGTTTGCGAAGATGACACTTTGGGTCCATGGTTGAGACAAGTCGATGTGGAATGTGTACGAGCTTTGTCGGTCCAATGAGGAACCGGAAAAATAGTATCTTTATCGATGACGGGGAAATCGGTGACCCGTTTTTTTTCAATTCCGCTTCAGAATAAATGCGATGAAATGTCTCTGACTGAGCTTTAATTATGAAACGTTGGCAACGACTTTCTTCTAGCCAGGGCCGTAACAAGGGTGGTGCGAGCGGTGCAGTCGCACATCTGAAAGGGTCGCAAAAGTGGAATGTAACATTTTTTTAATGTTACAAAAAAATAACAAAATATAAATAAAAGAAATTATCAAATGGCCTGAACGAAAAAAACGGCACACTAACTAGCCTATATTTAACATTGATGATTGGACTGGTCCATTAGCGTGCCTTTGTAGGTGTGTATTGTGAAAAATGTTAGTCCACAAAATGGGCTCCGGTCATTTTTTCAATTTGCAACAGAATTGTAAACTCATTACTACGTATTATAATAGCTGGAGATGAATACATAGTTAACAATCTCAACATGAATATTATAATTATTATAGTAGGCTGATTTGACTTCGGGTTTTAGTGGCGCCAGATATATGAACCGCACAGGGTGCAATAATACCTTGTTACGGCCCTGCTTCTAGCAAACTGTGTCGACAGTGCTCTATGCCAGTATCTTCCGGTTAGCCTCCTTAATCAGTGGTGGGGAGAACCACATTCCTTCTATTAGATCAATACGTTTCTTCAGTCCACCAATCTAGACATTCAGTTGTATTTTTGTCCGCGCAAGAAAAACACAGCTTCGGGTCAGTTCTTGGCTAAATTCGGTTCCGATATTTACTGAAAAACGAAGATTATTCAGGGAATGAGGTTTGATAGTAATAGATAGGTCGTCACTCAGAACCTTAAGAGATGGACCAAATATAAACTCGTATCCCTACGCCATGGTCTTCCCTTTCTTCAGATTAATATTGATCCTTGTCCGCTACGTCATTGACAACGTCTCCTTGTGAATCAGTGCGAATATATATCGCACTGTTATATCGATAATTTAAATTAAATTTTTAAAAATAATTAATATATTGAAAAAACAATCAATAAAATATAAAATTAAAGTTTTGTAATTAATTTAAATTTTCAAAAGAGGTATTTTCTCAATAAACTAGACATTTGAAGTTATTCGATCGGCTAGAAGTCAATCCCGAGAAAATTTATATTTAAAGCTAAAATATGTGGCATAAACCACTGGGCATCAATGTAAAATGAAAAACAATATAAATTTTATTTGATACATAAAATCGAAATCAGAAGCGAATCAGGACCATTGTTCATGCACCTAGAATGAATCTCCGTAAAGCCAAGAGTCAGTGCCTAGACACAAGAAGCATATAAAAGTGAGTATGGCTCAACGAACGTGCGACGAAAGCACTCCAATAGTCGGCCCCATTTTATATGACATCAGATGGTCTGAATTCGGTGAAGACCGTCCAGCCGCCCACGAATAAATGTGATATTGATGTCACGAAATTTGAATTAAGTCAACCTACTTCGATTCAGTATTAAGCAAAATTAGCGTCACCAATCTTTTAACCCTTTTGCTGCTCCGCACGTATATTATTGCAAATAAAACCGTGCCACATACGCTCCAAACGAGTATATTCGCATATTGTTCCAAAATAGTTTTCTGCTCTACACGACTTTATTTACTTTTATTTGCAAGTTCGAACTTGCACAATATATGATGATATATGATGAACAATTACTGACGCATAACCTCAGTTGTGTCTAGCATTCTGAAAGAGGCGTATCTAATAACTTATAATGTTATAATATATTATTATAAATATATTACATCGTAAGTATTTATTTGTAATATTATTAACAAATATAAATAATTTATTAAATTTTTTTATAAGATGGCAAAAAAATATCTTACTGATACTGAAATGGAGGAAATATTAATGCAGTCTGATAGTGAAGAGGAATTTCTCGATGAAGTATCGTCAGAGGAAGACAGCAACGATGATGAGGCAACCAATAATTCTGATAATTCAGATTATTATACTGAAGAGCTTAAACTCAAGAAAAGAGCTCAGATCAATAACGAATATAAATGGAAAGACGGAACATCTTTTACACCAAAAATTCACAATTTTAATAACGAACATTCAGGTCCTACAGTAGGTAACGCTGGTTCCACGGAATTAGAGTGTTTCACAATATTTTTTAACGAGGATATAGTGAAATAAATTGCTGAGGAAACTAACTCATACTTTCAATTTGTTATGACTCAAAATTCAAACAAAGATAAATCGCGTCTCAAATGGTGGAAGAAGACAGATTCCAAAGAACTATATTGCTTTTTTGCTATAAATATTTTAATGGCTCAGGTGAAAAAACCCTGTTTGAATGATTATTGGTCTCAAGAGTAGCTTCGATCAACTCCAGCATTTGGACAGATAATGTCAAGAGACAAATATTTGCTAATTTTGCGGCTACTTCATTTTAGCGATAATACTTCACTGCCCATTGAGGGTGATTCTTTACGGAAAATAAAATTTATTGTTCAGCACTTGAAAAAATCATTCAGGGAGGCTTTCATACATTTCAAAATATTTGTATTGATGAAAGCCCTATGTTATTCAAGGGACGCTTGTGCTTCAAACAATACATTCCTTCCAAGCGCCATCGTTTTGGAATTAAATTGTTCATTATATGTGATTGCCTAACGGGTTACGTTTTAGACTTTATTATTTATACATGAGGCACTACAGCTATTGATAATTTTGATATTACAAATCTTGGAAAATCGGGTAGTGTATTGCTAACCCTCATGAATAATTATATAAATAATGGCCACACATTATACGTGGATAATTGGTACACAAGCCCTGCATTATTTTCTTATTTATTTGCCAATAAAACAAATGCATATGGAACCGTCAAAGCGAATCAGAAAGATATGCCTGTTTTGAATAAAAATTTAAAAAAGGAGAAACTGAAAGCAAATCCGGTGAAAATCTACTAGCGATCAAATGGCACGACAAGCGAGATGTTTTGCTGTTGTCTACATTGCACACCAACGATGAAAAAAACCGGTGAAAATATTTTGAAGCCAGTCTCCATTTTAGATTATAATAAAAATCATGGGGTCTGTTGATAGAAGTGATATGATGCTAAGCTCTACAGAAACTGTTAGAAAATCAATTAAGTGGTATAAGAAAACGTTCTTTCATTTATTTGATTTAGCAATTTTAAATTCATCTATATTATATAATTACCTAAACAAAACGAAACAACCTATAAAAGAATTCCAAATCAATTTGGTCAAGCAAATACTTCAAGAATATCATACACTCCAGCAACGTAATCAAGTGGGTAGGCGTCCAGAAAATGCTAATTCGGAGATACGATTATCAGCTAGACATTTTCCTACATTTCTTCCTTCAACAGAATCTAAATCGAATCCAACGAAACGTTGCATTGTTTGTATAAAAAACAAAAAACGAAGGAAATCTCGGTATATATGTCAACCATGTAATGTATCATTATGTGTCGTACCTTGCTTTGAGGTATTTCATACAAAAAAATATTATTAGTTGTTTGTTAGATGTTATCATAACTGTACAAATAAATATTATAAATGTTCTTAGTTTATAAACATTATTTCATTCATTTATTTTCATTGCACTTATTATATATATTATAAAATTATTGTATTTAAAGATTATAACTAAATTTTGCTAATAAACTTTTGAAATAAAACTAGTGATTGTTTTAATTGTATCAAATTATATAATTCCTGAAAAAAAATAAAAAAATAACTGCTCTACCCGAACAAACTCGCTGCATCAATATTCAATAAACAGCTCAGTACGAACTAACTCGCAGCGGCTAACGTTGAACTGCTGAACACGAATAAACCCGCAACCACTAAAATCTGTGCGCACAGCGGGCACGTAATTTCAAGAAGCAATGTGCAGCGAAAGGGTTAATGATTCAAACATAAGAAATCCAACAATGGTAACATCATAGACCCCGCTAATCTTAGAGCGGCTACAAAGTGCAGTATAAATTATCCCAAATCGAGTGAGCAAGTTAACATCGATAGTTAAATTAAGTTGAATTGATAATAAAAAGAGATATTTCTTCTAAGTTAAACGTTTATATACTGCTTTATTGTGCATGTGTGTTTATCAACCAATTGTTGTTGATACGGTCACGCACTGAAGAGCTTTTTAGCCAATCTTTTTGTTTTGTAATTATTTTCTTTTAATGATTGGTTTTCTTTTATTTGATTTTGATTTTGCGTTTTTAATTAATTTATTTTTAATTAACTTTTCGGTTTTCAATACTCATTTCAATACTCGACTTTCACTAGACGATGAGGTGCATATCTCGGGGCAAATATAATTTATTTTCTATAATAAAAATTGTACGCAAAAATAAATAATAATCTCTCGTCTTTTGAGATATTTCACATATGCAGCATTTAAAGTGTCAATAGTAAAACATTAAAAATAATTTTATATAAAATATTTATTTAACTAAAACATAGGACTCAATATTTTTTAACAAAAATATTCATCAAGGCGCAATTCTGAGAAGATGGATTTCAGATAATCAGGAGTCACTTTTTCTGAATATAACCTTTCAACCAACCGTTTAATGTTCCACCAACAATTTGAGTATTTCTCATTCAAGAGGTCATTACTCAAATCATTTTTCAGAGGATATAAGAAACTATTACAACATTCTGCTTTGTTTTCTGAATGAGGAGGTAATGGGAAAAAGTGAAAATTTTTAATTGAACACATTTTGATTGTGATTGGATCAATGTAAATAATATGAGCATCATAAAAGCAGATGGATGGGACTGATGACATTTCAAGAATTCTTTTCTCAATAAATTCCTTGAAAGCCCGTGTAAATTTAACTAACACGTCTTTATGTGAATCTTTAGTCGTAACATCTATGTCGATTAAATTTTTGAAAATTGGTTTCATGATTTTGCCGTTTATATTCTCCAAGCAGAACATAATTTGGAAATTATTTTCGAATTTTTTCACATATTTCCTTTCGAAATTTGTGAATATTCGGTGAGTTTTACCGACAATTTCAATTGAAAATTCGTCAAACAAATGTACATTCAACCTTCCATCTATATTTTTCAACGAGTCTATCTTACTTTTAAGAGTACTAAAATACTTTTCTCTAAACTCCTTAAGGTCGTTTGTCTTATGGGAAAGAATATTGTCAACCTCTGGAAAACGAATTAATAATTTTTTACACCACATTTTCCCTGGGTGAAATAAGGCCATTTTATCTTTTTCGTTATATTTAAGATTAAGAACGAGACTAGCGGTGGTAAGCAAATCTGTCTTCATCCGGAAATATCCAATATTGTGGAGGAACGTTATATAATCACTTAAAATAACATCGTCTTCATCGGATAATGATAATAGAGTTTTTCGGGGTTTACTAACTTCAGTTTTCCGTTTCGTCGTCTTTTTCACATCGTTGAGATTATTTTTTTTCTTAAACGCGATTACTTTTTGCTCCAAATCATAATATCTGAGTCCGGTTTCTTGGCAAATTGTCTCAATTTTATTTTTATCATAAATAATTTGGATAACTGCCTCATCCAATCGAAATTGGTTAAAGTTTTCCCTTAGTTTTTCCCGCTTACTTCTAGGCTCGTTGATGTCATCATTTTCATTAACTTCTTCATCATCCTGCAAGATTTGTCTATTTCTTTTCATTGATTAAAACAAATGTAAATGAATTATGTAAAAATTTAAACAAATTAATTGTCTATTTAAAAATAACAATTTAATTTTTAAATTTAAACTTATTTAAAATATTAATATAGATATTATAAAATTCGATAAATAATTAAAATAAATTGGATGTTAATTAAATTCAATATTTTTAAAATATTTATCAATATTAAATAATAATTATTAATTTGAGTTTGACATTTAAAATATTAACATTGATCGTTTAAAAAATTATTAAAATCAATAAAAATCAAAAAAGTCGATTAAAAGATATCTGATAATAATTTATTAAATCAATCAAATTCAGAAGAATCATCTGTCAGTAAACCTTCATAGCTCAATTCGTCCTCGTCCTCTGTCATGTCATCAAGCTCATTGCTATCGTAGCTTGATCTTTCACTGTCGGAACTGTCTGAATCTGTGATAGACAACAAATTTTCATTTTCCTCATCTCGATCCCCAATGTGACTCTCTGATGAAGATTCGTCGGTTCCCATCAGGAAATCGTTGATATCGTCGATATCGACATCCATAACAAAATCCAGTCCGCTCTGATTGTCGATTTCTTCGTCATCAGTCTCGTCGACATCTGTTTCATCAATATCGTATTGCGAGGACGAAGGCTAATTTTTGTTTAAATCAATAAAATTCATTTGATTTTCTAATTTAAATATTAATTTATCGAGTCAAACATACCAAGGTCTAATTTTTTCAACAAAAAAAAATCAATTTAAGTGATTTTTAAATTATTACATTTAATAATATTGATTATACAATTTCTTTAGAAAATATATTATTCAATCGATTATGAATTTAAATTAAAAATTAATATATTATTTTTAAATCTTTAATTTTAATTCGTATTCAATTGAACATTAATAGATTTTTTTGAGAAAAAATTATAATCAATAAATTTTAAAAATTCGATCGGTATTAAATTGATTATGAATTTTAAAAATTAAAAAATCAACTAAAATATTTATTTCGAAAAATTCGATTTATATCGACAATTTAAATAAAATTTTAAAAAATCATTAATATATTGAAAAATTAATTAATAAAATATAAATTTTTTTTATTAATTTTAAATTTTCAAAAGAGGTAATTTCTTTATAAACTAAAAATTTGAGGTTATTTAAAAAATTAAATAAAAATCAATATCTTCCTTTTTAAATCGATAAATTTTAAGCTTTTTTTGTGACGATAAATTTATAATTAAATATATTTTTTTATTAAATTGATTATGAATTTTAAAAATTAAAAAAATTTATATTTAATAAACTAAATATTTTCAAAAAAATCGATTTACATCGATAATTTAAATTAAATTTTTAAAAATAATTAATATATAGAAAAAAGAATCAATAAAATATAAAATTAAAGTTTTATAATTAATTTAAATTTTCTCAATAAACTAAAAATTTGAGGTTATTTAAAAAATTAAATAAAAATCAATAATATAAATGTAATTTTTGATTTGATTTTTTTAATTTCTTTTTATTGATTTTTATTTTCAAACTAAAAATCAATAATTTACACTTTTTCGGTAGTTTATTTTCAAATATTATTATTATTACTAGATTTTCATTTTTTATAAGAAATCGATTTTTAAAATTATAAACAAATTTTTTCAAAATATTATTCAAAAGAAAATAATCGATGTTTTAGGCTCACCCATTTATAGCCGACACTGAACACGCGACATTGTGCATAGGATCCCACGTCTTCATTGCTTTCAATTACAGCGACTCCGAGATCTTTCGGGTCGACAGTTAAACTGGAAATAACCTTGTTCGTATTGACAGTAGCGACAACAGAGTAATCCCTTGAATCAAAACATTGGAAAATATTCTGACCACGAGCAATTGGATTGGACGTGTAGATATTATAGCTATCCTTATCTAGAGGTGAACAAATCATTATTACTATATTAGATTTCGTTCGAATAGATTCGCCTTACAAGTATAAAAGAAGTCGCCTTGTTCATTGAAGATGATGCGAGATGATTTCAAATTCGGAATATTCTGCAACAGCCGATAAGTTCTCACGTCCCAAACGGCGCTTCCGATAATCACTTCGAGACCATTCGGATGGAAAACACCGGAAACAATGTCTTCTAGGTTATCGAACCGATGCATGAAAGTATCGACAACCGGCGGTTCCCTCGATGAACAACGGACATCCCAAAGAGTTCCGTAACTGAGAACGAGATTGTCGTCATAACTGAAAGTAGCGCGATTTGTTGTTCTTAGCGCAGTGACAATCAAATCGTCATTGGAACAAGTATGAAGAATTGACCCGGTTTCGACGTCGACAACTTGAGCAATTTTATCTTGTGTGATGATAAATTTCGTATCGTTTGTTTTACTAAACTCTGTGTAGCCAGAGAATTGATATTCATGCCTTTAATCGGATAAAGATGGGCAAATAGTCACAGAAAATCTTACTCTCTGCGCATACGAGTGGGATCAGTGCAGCGATTCTCAACGTTAAACAGAGTCAAAACTCCATTATTTCGTCGGGAGAACGAAGAACTAGCCATTAACAACCGACCGTTTTTAGTGTTTTCCAAATTACTGGCATTGCTGGTGCCACTGATTTCACCGATTTCGACAGAGGCTTGTGCAAGATCGACATCAGTGAACACGATTCCCGAATTTTCACCAGCAAAAAACAATCCGTCTTCCAGACCTTTAGCAAAACAAAACACCCCGGTAAATCGATCATCGGCAAACACATCGGATTCGTTGAGGATAACTCGTGGTTTAAAAGACCGATGGACATAACGGTGAAGCATCCGATTGTTGGCCGTATGGTGATTGGAATCATAGCTGCGTTTGGTGATATAATTCAAAATGTTTGTCGGCTTGTTCGAATCGCCGATCGATGGACAGATATGTTTGTTATGGAGGGAAAATTTAGGACAAATACTGATTGGATTCGGACATTGTGCGTGTTGAGTGCGTAAAAATGTCTCGACGATGTCATTTAGGGTTATTGTCTTACCGGGGTTCTGTGGCACCGATTTGGTCATGATACTGGTTTGATTTAGGTTTTCACGGTAGAGTTTAGGCTAAAAAGGAATTAAATTGCATTTCTAAGATAAATGAAAAAAGTTGTAAGTGTAACTAAAGAATATTAAAAATCTTAAAGAATCCTAAGTGATAGGAAGGGAAATTGAGAAGAAGCAGAAAATGGAAACTGTTCTAGTACTGGTTCTTTGCCAAAAAAAAACCAACCAATTAAATGCTCATACAAATTATGGGATTGGATGGGGAAAAAATATGAAAAATCTTTCTCGATAAATCATCTGAATTGCAGCTTTGAACATAATATTGTAGTGAGTATGCTGTAGTTGTATTATTCATTATAATTAAAGAATTTGGTGATTTAGTTCTTTGAAACAAAAAAAGAAATTGTGAAAGGAGTTAAAAAAGCTAACCATGTGTTTGATCGTGTTCAAACCTGCAAGTTGTAATGTGGAGTTTTAAGGACGAAAAACGGTTTTACTGGTTGGATCGCGAAAATATTTTTATTTGAATTGAATGGGGTTTTTATGATATAAACGGTTTTAGTTGTTAATGAAGGTTAATGAATTATATGTTTAGAATTGAATCATTTGGTGATTTTTCAATGAAAATAAATGATAGAATGATGGAATAAAGAGCTGTTTAGATTTCATTTACAAATTGAGATGTGGTTAGAAGATTAGTTATTGGAAGAATCTAACAATTCGTTACCTCAATTTGAATAGAAAACTTTATAAGGATAAAAATCTGAAGTCATCCATGAATTTAAAGTTAAAAGGTACCGAAAAAATGAATTATGTTTGCATTATGCAAAGTCAAGCACTTTTAGGCTGCAATAATAATGACAATCTCAACTGTGAACAATTCTAACGAAATCAAACTTGCGTAAAATATCTTTTCCAGAAGACTTGATTGAAAATAAAGGTCACTAAAAATACAGTCATTAGACACATAAGAGAGATTGGGAAGATTGATAACAAAAGTTAAATAATAAAAGTTAAATAATAAATTTTGAAAACATATTGTTATTGGGAACGAATTGGGAATGGATCATTTATAATATAGTAGAAAATTGATCATCCTCATAAGCCGTTTACGTCACAAGAAGATTTATACTGATAAAAGAGAGAAAACAACCAAAATTTAACAAAAAGATATTGTACATCAGATTCTTATTTCTGGATGTTATGGAATTTACAGTTGTTCTCTAGAGTAGCAGTTCTCAAAATATGTGTCACTGGTGCACATTTGTAAATCACTTTAAAAACTATCATTTATAATTAGTTACTTTGAATTGGTTTTTTTAATGTTTTTATATCTATAGAGGTATAATAATCAAAATATCCAATTGATGATAAAAGATTCAAATAATATTTTAATGTAAAAACTTTAAATATGTGTTTTTATATGGCTTGACAAATACATATTTTAAGCATATTAAAGTCATTTTGCGATTTTTGGAGTGTAAATGTATTATTGATTTAATTAATATTATTTTTCCAATTAGTTTCCATCAATAATATTTTATTTATTTATTAATTTAATAATCAATTTAACAGTCAAAAAATTAATAATATATGATTATTTTATTATTAATTTTTATCTGCTATCATTTTCTAATTAGAGCAGTGTTTTCCAAACTTTTTTGAGCCACGGCACACTTGGCTGAATTATAAATTTTCGCGGCACACCTAAATTTTTTTTTTGCTTTATTTGCAATTTTTTATTGCACTTTTACTAATCTTTTAATAAGAAATGAAAAACTTATTTACTTTAAATAAATTTAATGTAAAAAATTTTAAATTTAGAAAAATTAGTGACGGCACACAGTTTGGACATCACTGAATTAGAGTATTATTATTATAACTTTATTTATATTTATTAATTATATTTATTATTATATTTATAATTTTTTAATCTTTCACCTTTTTATTAATCACGTGGGTTACAAAAAATTACTATTTTCAAAGTTAATATTTGTTGACTAAAAATTAGTTGGCCTGAAAAATGTATAATTCAAATATTTCAAGGAGAATATTGCATCAATAAATATGATAAAAGGTCAAATTGGTTGCATTGTTCAAAATAATGAAATATTTTAAAAATTAAAAAATCAATGAAATTACTTTTTTTGTAACTAATAAATTTTAAGATTTACAAAGATACTAAAAAAGTTTTTAATGAGTTAAAAGTAATTTTTTGAATTTATTTTAAAAATATATATAAATTATTAGCGTAACTTCAATAAGCATCAAATTTAACTTTTAACTTATTTTAAAAATTAATGTTACTAAATTAAATTTAAAAATTATAAGAAAATTAAATTTTAATTTAAAAAATCTATAAATATTTTAAAATATGAATTTTTGTAAATAATAATTAAATTTTAATTTAAAATATAATAAAAATTAACGATATTTAAAGTATAATTAGCATCTAATTTAACTCTTACCTTAAATATAGAGAGAATAGAAGTATTGTTATCGGTTGAGATCACTTTGGGTGTTGATGATGAAAGAACATTGAATCGATTTTCAATAGCCCGTTTTGGAGTCTGTGGTAATCGAGTAAATGTGATTTTTTCATCAACGACGTCATCATACAAAGAAAGATTCTCTCGATCACCAATCGGCAGATTTGCCTGTTGTCGGAGTAGATCTGCGACATCGTTCAAACCGCTTTGCTGTAAATGGTGATAGATAAGATTCAACAACTCATGGCTGTCCCATTGAATCTGTGTTCGACCTACGATTTCCATTTTCCTCAACTGATCCGGTCTCATGTCACCAACTTTGTCAATATTACTACCGGTTTGCCCTCGTAAATCTCTTATCAAACGTCTGGCAATCGTACAAAACTCAGCATGTTCACCCATTCGTTCTGGAGTCACAGTTTCTTTCATTAGATTTTCAAGGATTCCCTTATTAAATGTCGGCAATTTCCTCAACATTAACAATATATCATTGCACCTCGACATTCCCGAGAGAATATGGCAAACCCACGTACGAACCGATACAGTATCCAATGGAGATAGCGGAACTTCTAATATTTTCAACAATTTCGGAATTGCGTTATAACAACGAATCAGATTCCATAATTTATTTTGCAGTTCCAAATGTATATTTTGTCTCGGTTTATTTGCACTGTTATTATTACTGTTGTTGTTATTACTATTACTCGGAAGGCTGACTTTTGTCGCGACTCTCTGATCGTTAATTTGAACTTTCTCAATTACTTCCGAATTTATTAAAGAATCAATTTCTTCGAATTTACGTTTGCGAGTTGATTTATTTAACAAAGTCGAGTTTCGACTGCCTTGCAGTGGACGACAACAGAGAATACCGAGAAAAAACAACATAGATTTCAAGGCTTTTACGTGACTTCCAGATAAAGTGTTAGGTCGGCGCATTAAGATGCCAAAAATCAATCTGAAATAAAATATTTTGGGTGACAATGAAAGCTAGGAAATACAGGAAATTAAACTGATCATAAAACGGTGAACAAATTGCTTTAGTGCTCACAGAAATTGTCACTTTGAGCACAATTGGAAATATAAATTATAATTAATAAAATTCCCATTTTTGAAAAAAATAATTGCCTTTTAATATTAAGCTGATATATTTGGAAGTTTTTTTAATATCTACTTAATTGAAATGACCAAGTGAATAAAAAAAGTGATATTTAATAAGAGTTTCTCATATTAGATTGTTTCTGAACTCGAACTTAATTCAATTGAATTTCCTTTTAAAATTTGCTGATTATTAGTATAAGAATTAATAACTATATATGCCAGGGCTTCTTAACTAGAGAAATTTGTACTACAAATAGCAATAAAATAACTTCGAAATTTTGTTTTTTTATCAGTCATATATTTTCATTGACTTCCCTTAGATTAGTATTCAATTTTATTACTAACTTAATATTGTTAAACAAGAATATGATAATATAAGCCTTTTCTGCAAAGTATATATTGAATGATTTCGATTATAAAATAATCATTGTAATTCAAATTTATCAAGGTTCATTTTACTTGTTTAACATTTAATTAGTGCTTCTACCAAGAAATTGTATTTCATTCAAATTCATTTAACATTTAACACCACTATCACAATAGTCCAAGTAATAATCGAGTCAAAAATTCTTTAAAGATGATAAAAAAAGAAACAATAATGGCGAAAGGGGTTTTGAGAAATAACTGCAAATTAAGAAGTTTTAAAATTTATTTTAACCCTACAAATCGATTATAATTTCTTTATTTATATTTCAAATTTTGTGTCAATTTGACATTTTTGAAAAAATTGCTAATAATAAATATTAAAATTAAAATAAAATGTATTAAAATTAATGAATAAATAAAATAAAAATAAATCATAAAAAATAAATACCAATAATGAATTTTAGCAATAAAATATTATAATTATAACATAAAATTAATAAATACCCAAAATATTTACAATAATAAAAAAATAATAATACTAATAAAAAATAATAATACTAATAAAAAATAATAATACTAAATTTATATATATATTCTACTAACTTGATTGTTGCTTTTGTATCACTCTCAGCGAAATCGAGGAATTTAATGATGAACTTGTTAGAGACGCACAACAAGCTGAGAATGTCAAGGCTACAGTTGATGATGTCATGGAAATTATTGTAGGCATCTTCAAAAAATCCGGCTTTCGAATATATAACTTTGATGATGTTGCTGCGTTCTGATATGTATGGATGTTTCCAAGTTTGCAGTTTCATTGCGGTCGGGATACAATTCACTACCAATTTTGAGAATGGAGTTTCTGTTTCACTGGGAAACGCTAGCAACCCGGTGTTGTCCGCGTTTTCCGTATTGAGACTCCAATTGATCAGGGATTGTTCCAGACAGATTTTCATTGTGTTTAATATCGTTTTCAGTAACCCGAAATATGTGTAATCTTTCCGAGCATTTTTGTTTTGGTTCTCTCCCAGCATTGTCGGTAGGATAGCGAGAGAATTGAGAATATATCTTGGCCCATTGAGCTTCTCGAAAATATTCAACGTGAGAGGTTGACGAATTAGACATTGAATACATAGCATGCCGTAACAACGGGCTGATGGATGGCAGGTTTCAATTATATACAGCAGTACTTTGATTAAATGCTCCAGTTTCTGGGATGACAGTTGAATTACTTTGTCTACTATCTCAACGTAGTACAAGAGATTGTATAAGCAAAAACTGATTGCGTTTGCTGCTACAGACGGTCTAGGAATACTCAGAAGGAGATTTATCCCGTCCATTCGCTCATAGAATTCGATATATATTACGCGATGACAGAGCAACTTCATTAACAATCTCAATGCTTCGAATGTCAATCGGATATCATCATGTCGCTCACCACGGAGCCAAGAAGCCATAAGAGGCAAAACACCACTGGTATATATGGATGGCATCAGCTATTGGAATAACAGATTAAAGATGAAAAGGAATTTGATAAAGTGTATCTTATAGACAAGTAAACAAGAGTCTAATTCTCATTATTTAAAAACTAAGAGAATCCAGAACATCATTTAGTATAATACTTGTAAATATGCGGGAAAATAGAATTCATTGGTAAAGATGTTGAATATTAAATTAATCAAATCTAAATTTAATGTGAATGTGCTACACAAATGTTTCAATAGCTAATTAACCCATTTATAGGCACCCTGTCGAGCTGAAACATGGCGAATTGACCCATGGTCGATGTAAATGCGCTTTATTAAGTTTTTATACCATACTCACATACACTAACACTTCTAAGTTTCGTTCAAAGAGCTAAAACTTGAAAATTGTTAACGGCTTTTGAATTAATTTGAAAATGTTCTGAAACCGTTTTACATATATTTATTCAGCAATGTTAATGAAAAAACATCTTTGACTTCTTACAAAGTTTCATTTTGATTTTATCCTTATGAAAAGATAAATAGCATATAGTAATTATAAAATATTTGGGTAATACTTAAGTTTTTTTTTGGGGGGGTTGAATTCAAAAATGAGTTAATATATACTCTGAGTTTATCCGACAAAATATTCTGTCCCCCTATGAGTATTGCTCACAAGGGTACTACTCACATTCAACATGTCGTAATTTTTATCATTTTTGTGAATTTTTGGTAAAATTATCAATGAATGCCTTAAACAACAAATTTGCCTAAATAATCATTCAAATAAAAGCATTAAATACCTTTACAACTAATACCCTTACGACATGTTGAATGTGAGTAGTACCCTTGTGAGCAATGCCCATAGGGGGACAGAATATTTTGTCGGATAAACTCAGAGTATATATTAATTAACTCATTTTTGTATTCAGCCCCCCCCAAACCTTAAGTATTACCAATATTTGTTTAAATGACCTTTTCTATTAGAGTCCAAGGCTAAGATTATGTGAAAACGACTGAAATACGATTGAGGATGTAAAACATTTGAAAAACTTTAGTAGGTTAATACGTCGACAGTGAAAGAATACAAAAATTATAACATTTTAAAGTAAACTTTCATGTCATAAAGTTGAATTATTATGGGCCACGTGTTTGATAAAAAAGAAATTTGATTGAATTTTATTATAAATTATACCAGTCTTTCTCAAAGTCTTTCTCACTTGTGGGCGTTTGAGAACTATTGGGGGCGTTAAAGGGCCTAGAAAAAAACGGGGGGGCGTTGACGGGTGTTAAGAGGGCAATGGTAGATTTGTAATTTCATTTACTTTATATTTTAAATTTCACTAAAATCAAAACCTACTTACTACACAATAACGAATAATTAGTTTATATTTCTACCCATGGTATAAAAACTTAAAATACTGTAACAAGTTTATGCTAAATAACGCTATTGGAGCAATCCGGTAGCAATCGGTTGGTTCATCGATACTTGTCCTAACTTGCTAAATACGATTGAGCGTCGAAATAGATATATATTATATAACCTCCTTTTTTACAAATCACTAATTTCCTTATTAGACCATCATTACCTAATAAGTTTTGGAACCAATGAATTATACTATATTTAGGAAACTTTCATTTCCTTTTCCAAGTGCAGTAATTATCGAGTTCTGTGGGTACCATTTTAGCATGCACTCTCCTTGTACATTTAGGTAGAGAATCGATGAGGCAATATTAGTTGATGATCAGAAATGTAATGGTGAAAGAAAACTAGATGTCGATAACTTTTCTCTTTCCCAATATTGTTTTCCAAATTAACAAGATGATTCATTAGAGTAGAAATGATGAGCTTTAACTGTTCAATAAATTCTTGTATAATTCGGTTTAAAATGTTCCATTTAGTAAAAATCAATAAGAACAGCATAATGAGTCAAAGAGTGGGTAAAGAACCCTCTTAAGAATAAAATATTCATATTTTTAGACATTATTATTAAAATCATGATTGAAATAATTCTAAAAATTCATTATTTACTCGTTCCCGCCAAATCAATAAAAATGTGTGAAAGGAGAGCAAATGATTCTACAAATAGATAATAGCAATAGTAATAACATATATAAACTTTTTTTAACAAATCACAGTAAAAATTATGATAATTACTTGCATTATTTACTGTTGATTGAATAAAAATCAATAAAAGCGATACATTAGTGAAGGGAGGGGTAGTAACAATCCCATTAGCGGAATATAAGTTTGAAATGATAAGATATTCATATAATAAACATATTAGGGAATATTATGAGTAAAATGATAATTTCTTTTTATTATTTACTGTGGCATTGGTGCAAATCAATAAAAACGATACATTAGTGAAGGGAGGGGTAGTAACAATCCCATTAGCGGAATATAAATTTGAAATGATAAGATATTCATTTAATAAACATATTAGGGAAAATTATGATTAAAATGATAATTTCTTTTTATTATTTACTGTGGCATTGGTGCAAATCAATAAAATTGCATCAAGTGGATAGGTGGGAGGGGCACGCGAATTCATAATGAAAATGTTATTATAATAAATGATCGAAACAAGAAATAGCAAAAAAATGATAATAATATGTATCATTACTTACTGTCTCGTCCTTATTAAATCAATAATATGGAGAGGGTGCTAAATTAATATCTGGTAATAAATTAACATTATAATAATAATTTTTCCCTTTTTGATGAAATTACAATCAAAAATATATTTAAAATAATTAATTATTTAATGCCCCTCCCATATAAAATCGATTCAAAATAGGAAAAGGGGGTAAAAATCACAATTAAATGAAAATATCAATAAAATATTAAAATATTCACATAAATAATTTAAATTAAAATTATGTTTAAAATAATTAAATTCTCATTTTCTAATGCCCCAATAAAATTCAATAAAAATGACATAATGTGGAAAGTAGGCAAGTAATAAATTTATAATGAAAATAGTATAATTATATAATCACATTTAAACCAAATTTTTGTTAATTGAAATTATATAATCGGAAAAATCAACTTTTTATTAGAAATTCCCAAAAGGAAATTCTATCCAATCATATTAAAATTGCTATATATAACTATCCAATAGAAATTTAAAGATCAAACATGTATAATTACCGTTTCGAATTCGGCTATATGTCTGAGGAAAAATATCAATAATCTTTCTTGAGTTGCTTCATTCATCGGAATCGTCAGGTTCCAAACGCCACAAATTTGAGACATCAGCATATCACGAACGCTGGCGTTTGATCCTTCATCCAATGGGAAGTTATTTTCACGAATTATATTCCAATTCGATCTCATGCTGTCTTTTGATAATTTGTTTAATGATTCTAATCTTGTCATTGTTTGGGATATCTAACAATTTATTGGTATTTTACAAACTATGATACAATGGCTTATTTTACCAGATTGATATAAGTGGATTTGCGTTGTGGAATAACCTGATCATCTTCTTTTGTAATATGACCAGCAATATATGTTGAATAAACATTGATTGGAGACCGTTCGGACAATGCCCATTCAAATATTCTGTTATAAAAAGATTCCTTGGAGCCATTTTCATGACCATCAAATATAATAGTTAAGCTGCAACAGTTCAGTACACTGCATAAAAATCTCAGGGCAATTTTACTAAGATATTCATTTTCTGATCTACTTGTAATGTAATTAGTAATAAGAGTGCGTATAAATTCTGCATTATCAACTAGATCATTACAGATATCTGCATATATTCCAGCAACTGGTATCTTTTTGGGCATTCTTTCATCAAATGGATCTGGATCTCGACCCCAAAATTCTGTTCTCTCATGCTCTATGCATTCTGCAAATTCAAGTAAATGTTCACTTGGGTTAAACCCTTCTAATGACTGTTTAGTTCTCCATTTTTTAATTAATTTCAATATTATTGACTCTCCTATTAAAGGTTCTTGATTATTTTGATCTGTATTTTCAGTCATCTGAAAATTTATTTTAAAAATGAAATATAATGCAATTTAATTAGATACTTAGTATGTTAATTTAATTGATATAAATTATAATTTTAAAATATTTTTAATTTTAAAAATCAATAAATGTTAATAAAATAAACGATTTACACCATAAAACTAACCATATAAAATTAGATTAATGTCACTAATTTCTTCAAATTAAATATTATTTAAACAACATTAAAAATTATTTTAAACATAAAGTGATTGTTTATAGTAAATAATTTTACATAAGATGATTTTTGATAAATAAAATCGTGTTTTGCAGCTTTCTTTTAAATAAATTAAATATATAAGCAAATGCATATTATTTAACCTGCTGAAATATTTTAATAAAAGATCATTATCTTAAATAAATTTCAAAATGCAATTTTGGGTAATTATTTGGTTTGAATAACAACCACTGTGATTCGTTTTGTCGCATTTACTATTAATGTACCCTCTGATATTGTATTCAAGATGCGTGATCACCGAGTAAGTAAATATATAGATATTAAAAATGATGTGTTACGAGTGGGGAAACACTAGGCCCCTTTACTCTACCTAACTTGTCAATACTTTCAACTAGTGGGAAGCCTGAGCTAATGGAAAGTCCAAGTCAATAGGAAACTGTAACACTGAGAAAAACTCGATGTGTCCATTACAACTGTCATATTGGTGATGCCCACTGTTGATGAAAAATAAATGGCATGTAAGCCATTATCTTATGACTACTCCCCTTCAAATTTTGGACGGTTTCCTGACTGCCGTTGGAAAATCTTATGCCTGTGAATAGCATATTATCGTAGTGATATCTTTCTGCCTTTGGAGTTCGTCTCTCTTGACTAATAATCGCTTTACCGCACCCTTACGTTTGCAAAATAATCCTATATTACATTAACACAGAACAAAGAAACATAGCGGAAGAAATTCGTTATTGAAAATATTGCAACAGAGGAAACTTTACACAAGGTATTTTATACACAAGTCAACTTAGCCACTCACTGTAATTTGTCGAAAATGAGCCAGGCTTCACCAACCATTTCGCTCAATACTTGCGAGTAGGACATTGAGTTCGAACTCGTTTTCGCCAGCTGGCCGAAGGTAGGCCTCGTCGGGCAGATCGGTTGTGACCTCTGAAGAGCTGATGTTTTCCTGAAAATGTGCCACGCTTTCCGTGCCCTCTTCTTCGCATTGCGCTCCGTTCTTAAGACTGTTAGTACGGGAGTAAATATACCGAGGTCCAATACCGGTGCGGCTACGGACGGATTAACCATGAATGACGATTAGAGGGCAGATGTTAATAAAGTTGGCGATGAGCAACATGCACATGAGAGCGGAAGGAGAAGATCCGGAGCAAGGTGATGTGCCGGTGTTTCAGTGTTAGCAATAATGGCCTTGAGTGGCCAGGTCTTTAGCGATTGTTACTGTACCAAGCCCTTTAAACCTGATGTTCGGTGATGAGACTGTCATGATAAGGCTCAAGCCGATGCAATTGTTGGATCTTCTCTTTCATCTGGAAGGTCGAGGACCACGTGCCATTCAGATAATCTTTCATCGCGCGGTAAAGTCGATTTTCTTTTTGCCATTTTTAGCGGCACAGTCGAAGCATGGTTTCAGTTTCTTAGTAGACCTTGTCATGATCTCTATAAATTAAACCTAAAAAGAAAATGAAAAATTTAATTCCTCCATGTTTCACAAGCTGATGCGTATCTTAATCGGTCGTTAAGCAAAAATCACTATGGGATAAGCTTCCCAGTGAATGATCAGGTTCGCTGATGATGTCCTTTAACAACCCTGCCCCATGACAATCCTATATTAAATTAATTATCGAGGATGGTGAAAAATATTCCAACGATCTAAATGAGTAAATTTCGATGTAAATAGTATTACGTCACTAAAACAAATCTGTGTAAGGTACCAATGATGGTTAATCATTCTAATAGTAGATATGAGGAAGTTGAAACATTTTTAAAGATTAATTAGAAATTTTGTTAAATTTAAAATATATTTTTATTGAAAAATATTTTAAAAAGAATACCGAAATTTATCATTTTTAAAAAATATTTTAAGAAAAACTGAAATTTGTTTAAATAACAAAAATAAGAAGAGACAAGTTTTAGAGTATATAATTTATTAAATAAAATTTATGGAATTATTTAGTGATTTGAAAACGGATATTAATGTTCTCACGGATGAGAATCCTAATAGTAGATACTGAAGAGCTAACTCATAATAAGAAGTTAATTCAGATTGTTGGGCTGATGACCCAGTGGGACCCAAACACCATATAAAATTAAAAAAATAGGAATTAAGTTTAGGGGGAATTGATCAAATAAAAGAGTAAAAAAAGGAGACGAAAAACCGACAATTCGAAATAAAATAACAATAAAAAACCCTAAGTAATTACACCTAGGAAGGAAAAATAAAGAAAATAACAAAAAATTAACAGTTATAAATTACGGAGAAATTAACATAATAATAACAAACCCAAAAATAGAAAAAATAGTTAATAAAAAATAAGTAGAATAAGAAAAATACCAGAAAATACCCCAAAATCCTCAAAAGAAAAGAAAATAAGAATATTAAAATTATTTATTAATAAAGTTGCGAAAAATAATAAAGAAAATATAGGAAAAGAATAAAAAAGGGGAAAAAGAAATAAAAATATAATAATACAACTTACTGGATTCTGATTGGGCAGAATAGAGCGAGGAAATAGAGCGATAAATTCACTCAGTTTTAAAATTTCTACTTTAAGTAAGCGATATGGTAAATTATGCAGTTTTAAAATTGCTACTTTAGGACACCACAGCGTTACGAACTTCTAACCTAACACTAATTAATTAACTAACTAATTAACTACTTACTACTTTAATACAAATCACCGGTTTTCAGCTCAACAGGAAACCACGAAAAGGTTTATTTTATTTAATTATAACATAGAGTAGTAATTTCATTTTATTTACCATGATATTTGTAATAACCATAATTTAAATTATTAAATGCTTGTGCTCAATTCTTTTGGTTATATCTATCATTTATTTAAATAACATTTCTTATATAACGATATGATGAGCAGATTTTTCGATGATGGCAATAGAAGGATGTAATTCACAGCGAAACAATCCATGTGACTATATGACCAAGTAAACCATGCAGATGAAAGGGACGACGTTTGAGAACTTATTGGATACCGACAGGATCTTTGTAGGAATGAGAGGAATGATGAAATTTTAACAAGAGGTATTGGGATAGCTTCATGAGATTTGTTGTTCAACCAGGCGTGAAGTGGGAAGGAGATAATATGTCCGTTTAGTCGAAGATTCATAAATCGAGAGATTTGAGAGAAGCTGAAATAGCCGAGAAGTATCAATGACAGGGAGGCAGTGATGATGTGGAAGTTGGAAATGAGTTATGATCGATGAGGAGGATAGGAATAAAGATGATCATTTCGGAGAATAGTGATGTAGTGAGATTCATTGAATATGAATATGCAGGACTAGGAGAGTTAGGATGTGAAGAATGGAGTTTTATGGTTAGAAATTATGATTTGAGCACCAATAGTCGTAGTAGAATCAACCGGATGTTGGTCACGAGGTAGCGGTAGCATAGGATTGAACGAAGGATTGCCATCCGAATGACCTATGTATTATTTATTATGATTTGAAATTTTGTTATTTTAATTACCTTGAAATTATGTTAGTGATGAGTGGTGAGCCGATTAGCTAGGAGGACGTCTGGAACTGTTGATATGAAATAACCACGAAAACATGATAAAATAGGTTATTAAGAAAGTATTTTGTAATTTTGAATAAGTTTATCTAAATTTCTAATCATAATAATATTATAATTGAACTTAATTCATCGTCGTCGACACAACTATAGGAATTTGGTTTCTTCCTTTCTTATTTTTAAATTTGCTAATATTGATGGTTATCCAAATTCGCTGCAAATACTGGTATTTAGAATGATTTTTTCATTTTGTATTTGCTTAATTTTATTTATATCAATATAAATTAATAATGAAAATCTTTTCCTTATTTTGTTCATTATTCCGTGAAAACTAATTTGAAATATATCTAATATTTTTAATTTATTTCTTTATTTAGTTAGCAAATTTGTTATAATATATTTATATTTTAAATTATTATTTAAATTTTAGATGGCAGATTTAACAAACTCAGAAATAAGAAATATATTAAAATCATATGGTGAAGAAATTGGCCCAGTTACTGCGACTTCAAGAAATATTTATTTGAAAAAAATAGAAGACTTAAAAAAGAGCAAAGTAGTTATGACTTAATTTTAACTAATTTAACCTTGAGATAGATTCAACCGACGAAATCAATTCGAAAATCGGAAACAATATTTACTGATAAGTCAAATTTTTCTTCATCCAAAGCAAATGTAACAAGTCCAATAACACCATCCAATATGTTGTCTATCAATGGAAATGGAAATCATGGAAAGAAATCGCATCTTGATGCAAGTAGTGAAACTCAAACTTCTTTCGGAACTCCACTATATGCTTATAAAAGAACTGAACCAAGATTCAATCAAATAGACAATAGATCATCACGATATAACGAATCGTATTCAAGCTTGGATTCAGATCTACAGATTATTGCCGAAGATAATTACCGAAAAGAAATTAAAGGACAAAATTTATCACCAATACATTATATGAAGGGAGCAGATAGCAATTGTTATCGACTATCAGATTATAGTCCAATAAAATATAATAATAAAATCTATACCAAGCCAAATCCAGTCCAAGTCAATAGCAGTAATAATACTAAAAAATGGTATAATGGTTCATTTGGAACGATTTCGAATTATTTTACCAGTCGAAAAGACAGTGAAGATCTCATGGATATATCCGATTGCGATTTATCGGACAATGAAGGCAACTTAATGACAAGGCTACGAAGGAATTATTTCAAAAAAACTGGAACTTCTGGTAAGATTTTGTTTTAAAATAATAACTATTTAATATTTATAACTTTAATATGTCAATCACATGCTTGACATTTTACATTATAGAATAATTAATTAAATTAAAAAATTTTTGATGAAAAATAGAAATTAAATTAAAATATCTAAGAAATTTTATAATTCAGGAACATTAATCTATTTTTTAAAACTATTAATAAATATTTAATTCATTTAAATAAATAAATTTTAATAACCAATAACAATGGAGACATTATTTATGTGAATGTAATTAGTCAATAAATGCTAAAATTTAATATTTTAGAATTTAAATAATTTTAAATTGTTTTTTAATTTTTTACTGACTCAAATTCGGCGCATTTATTCTAATATAGTAATGCAAGGTTGTGTTTTCTTAAAAGTGATATATTTCGTCGTCCTGGAATTAAAATTTGTTTGAGATTAGAAATTATGATGATTACCAAAGAAACTTGACGAAACATTGTGATAAAATCATAAACATTGTTTGTCCTTTACTGGGATTTCTGGGGGTAACATTTAAAGCTTTATAATTCTCGATGTTATATATTGAATATTACACGTAATTAATTGAAATTTGTTTTTCTTATCGATGTAATTCAAACCTAACATAATTTAAAGCCTTTTAAAATTTCAATCTACCCTAAAACATTACTGGGACTCAAATTTCACTATTTTTATTGATTTAATATGGTATCACTTCTAAAGATCATTTTCGTAATTTCAAAGTCAAACTAGCGGTTCGGAAAAGTAAAAGACTCGTCGGGTTCGTATTTTATTCATTCATTACTCCAGGATGCTCTGTGACTTATAACGATCAATTCGCACCCGAGTGCAACACTTCATCTGTTACCACCTTTGACTACCATATTAAAATTCCTAATCAAACTTATTTTTATCATTATTTGCTTTGATATGCTTACTATTTTTAACAATTAACCATTCAGACGTTGAAACAACGAAAATTAAATCGAAATCCAGCAGGAAAATCGAATCATCTTTCATTAACTGGAACCAACTACCGAATATTCTTTTGGGAATTGTCATCATTTTTTCTGTTCTCCTGTTCTTGAGCTACATCCTAATGAAGAATCGATATTCCAACATGGAATTGGAAATTGCTATGGATGGTTTAACTGACAAGATCGGAACGAAAGATCGATTTACCGTTGAGGAAATACCGCAATTGAAAAATTACCTCGCTAAACTTTACGATATTCTCTCTGAATATTCCGGTGAGAAAACCTGTGAATTTCTACCGGATAAGCGGTTGTCGTTTACGAAGGCTCGTGATATTTTGAATCATAAATTAAAACGGGAGAAAAGCGAAATGATATCAGAGGGAAATTGGAGTCAATTAATGAAAATGGTGATTTTGTTGCCGAGAGATAAACTGAATATAGCCGGTTATAATAATGATAATGAAATTGTCGGTGTCGACGGGTAAGCAATTATTTAATATTATTATTTTTGATTATTAATTATAAATATTTATTATTAATACATTAATAATTACTATTTTTTTATTTAAGATTAATTATTATTATTTATTTATATTTATTATTATTTATTTATTATTTTAATTTTTTTATTTTTTCTATTAATTATTAATTTATTTAACTTTTCTGTAATTTATTATTTTTTATTATTTAATAATTACAAATATTCAAAATTAATTTTTTGTATTTAATATCAATTTATTAATAATTAAAAAAAAATTTAATTAATATTATTTAATTTAATTTATAATGAATTTATTAATAATTTCAAATTAATTTTATTTTTTAAAATCGTCATTATTAAAAATTGATTTTTATCTTTATTATTAATTTATTTAACTATTTTGTAATTTATTATTTTTTATTATTAATAATTATAAATATTTAAAATTAATTATTTGTATTTAATATAAATTTATTTTTATAATTTCAAATTAATTTTGTTTTTAAAATCGTCATTATTAAAAATTATTTTTTATCATTATTTTTACTATTTATTAGCAATTTTATTTATTACTAGTATGATAAATTTTTTTAATATATTAATAATTTCCAATTCAAAATTAATAATTTAAAAATTTTAAAACTTGACTTTATTTTTAAATTTTAAATTAATTATAATTTTAAAAAATTAAATTTATTAATAATTGTCAACAAAGTCTTCTTAATCTATAAATAATTTTATAAAGCTGTGTTTATTGATATTATTGGATAAATAAATGAGTATATTTGACTATCTCGAAAACCAACCTATATTATGTGAATTCCGGTGGGGCTTAGCATGAGAAATGAAAGTGTGTGGCTGTTTATTCATTTTCAGACATAAATAATATATTAAATATTAAATATTTGGCATTAAATGCGACAATTTCATTGGCTGGTATTTTCTAATAAAGTTGACATAAAACTAATTTCCAAGCGTTTGAATAATCCTGATCAAATTTGAGTGGCGTAAAACTGAATTTTCATTTAGAATTAATCAATGCATTTTCTCGTTTAGAATAATGTCAGCTGGAATGATTAATGTAATTCAGGAGAGAACCTTAAGGACTATGCTCCGTCGGATATTTAGCTTGACATTTTTTATAAGGGGGGCGGTTTATTTGTTATAATGAAGTAATTTTTTTTTGTTTTAATGAAGTGATTTTTAAAAACTATTTGTTTAAATGAAATAAATTAATTTTAATATTTATTTTAATATCGATTAAAATGCATAAAAATTAATTTTTAATGAAAATAATATTTTTTATTAAAAATACTACAAAATATTTTTTAATGAAAATTTTTTAAAAAACTTTTGAATGAAAAATATTTTTCACGATTAAAAATTAAAGTAATTTTTCTGTATCGACAAGCTTTAGTAATAGTTAGAAACGATGTCGCCTGAGAAATTAAAATAAATAAGTAAAGTTCTTAAATCACTTTTGGAAACATTATTCTATGTCAACAAACTCTAATAATTTTTGAAATGGATTTGTTGGCTAATTTTATGACAGCCAATTTAATCATAAATTTGAAACAATGAAATCTTTACTGATAATTTTTCATTCTGTCATTTTCTAATGAAAACCTATCATGAACTATACTAACTGGCAGATCATTAGAAAGGCATTAATTCATAATTTATCCTCCTATAGAAAATTACCCCAAATTAAACTCAGTAAAATCTATCCAGTATTTTGTATTCAGTCACATCAAAATTCGAATTTTTTATTTATAACAGTAAATTATCAGTAAAAATATTTTATTATTTATTTTTTATAAATTTTCGGTTGTCT
>CAUHTR010005600.1:0-26569 GCA_959609185.1 Schmidtea polychroa | reverse complement strand
ATCGATAAAAAAAAATAGCAACGCACAAACTTACCGGTGTGCATAAATTTAATGTTCCGAGTGTTGAGATTGGCAAAAAAAATTTTGGATGGATTGGTTACGATCGCCGGTTACGTGGTTATTGTGTGTGTGAGTACCGGCAACTCCGGTGTGCGAATTTGTGTGACATGGCATGTCACCCAACTTGTCACGGCAGGTCTAGTTTGTGAATTGACTGCGATGTGTGCCGGTCTGGGTTTTCTCGTGGGGTCGGTGAGCGGGTTGTCATTTTGATTGGGAGACCACTCGAGAACGGCGCTGGTGGATTAGGCCACAATTTATCTGTCAATCAAGTAGGCGGTCCATTGATGTGTCGATAGGAGACGCAGTGATGCGCAAACGCGCGATTTAACTCAAGGGCGTGTTCAGACGCGCATTTGAACACTACCGCAGTGTATCAATGATGATGGCAGAGTGAACGGAATGTTGATGGCTTTACCATTGCGGTGTCGGTTTGTGTGTGTGTCGGTGGTTCTACATGTACGTTCATGAAAATCAGACAATCGGAAACGAGATGTGTTACAAATTATTTTATTTTCGATTTCATTTCTTGTAGATTTGGATTGTTGCTGTAATGTTCAGATGAAATTGAAATTACATGAGATTAACAAAACGAAAATGGAATTTTGTTTTATTGATTTTAACATGTCTATCAATTGGAATAATAATTCGAACATTTACTTTTGAAAATGATACTGGAAATTTGATTAGTTCTTCGATTCATTGTAATTTCTCTCGGTTCGTTTCGTTGCTTTGTCGATGTCAAATAAAACTTTGAGCGACTATCAAATCTTACATGAACAACCATCAATGAATATCCATTTGAACTTTTCCCACATCAAATCCATCAATGCGTTGATAGTCAGTTATTTTTCTGATATTCTGGATTTAGGTGTAGTTAGTGAAGGTATGTAATCTGGGAATGTACTCATTACCCAAAGCGCGTTTTAATTATCCTAAATGAGACATTCATTTAGCTTTGCCAAATAGACTTTGTTTTGGATTTAATAAATTTTAAGATTTTTTGTAAAAATGATGAATGAGGAAGTGAGATGTTTATTTATTTATTCTAATATACATTAAATTTTCATAGTTTATCGAAAATATCAAGAATTTAGGGAAGAATCGTTAATATGATTATTTATATGATCAAATGTTAATCAAATGCCGGTTGGTGTATCGGTTTCTGTTACACCATAAATTTATTCCAGTAGATTGTTTCTTTATTTTCAAGAGAGCGACTTTTCAGTACAGTATAGTTGGAATGGTTATAGATATATATTTGTTATTGATTTTATGGACTTTACTAATTAAATCAAGTATGTTTTTTTAAGTATTTTAAAATTCAATTTTTAATAAAATTATGTATGGCTTTCTATTTTTGATTAAATTTGTTAAAATAAAACAGAAAATTGTCAAATTTGCATGCATGAAAATGATTATTAATTATGTTACTATGGCATTTTGTACTGGTATATAAATTTATATGCACTTAAATAATTATTGTTAGTCAGTAATGGGATAATCAATGTATTGTTTTTGTGGGTACAAATAGAGATATTCTTCGTTGATTAAATTGCATTGGAATGATGAATTAGTAGTCTGTCTTGAGTTTTGTTGTGGAATGATTGTTCTGACCGGTGATAATATTTATATCCTAAAATTATGAAATGTGAATTTTTGAACAAATACTGCCAAATTGGTGAATGACTGTAGTGACGGTCTTCGTAGTATGGAAACTTCTTGGAAGATACACTGATAGATGAAGAATTAATAGTATGAATGATTATATGCATATGAGATATAAGAATGTATGGATTAAGGGTTTATGAAAAAGTAGCTACATATGATTCTGGTATTGAGTTGTCGATACATACAGTGTATGATAAGGAAGGTTTACACCAATTATGCTCTACATGTAATACTTTCTACACATACCAAACCAAGGATAGAGTACCCAAGGATGGTAAAAGGCGTCGGTAAAAAGGAAAAAGATTAAACCCTAAAAACGATTGAATAAACATTCAAATGTAAAATACGATAAAACTCGACAATAACAAAGCACCAAACGATAAATAAAGCAAATGATAACCATAGCCTTAGCTTCTGCAAATGCGAATCTGAGACGAACGACATTAAAGATAAAGGAGATGAGTTTACCAGACGAAACAGAGCGAATCAACAGATTTTATTGAAAGTAAAAGAAAGTGAAGACATGGAAATGACATCGAAAAATCACGAGTGGAAATAATAACTATATATCATCAACACCTAGAATGAACAAAAGCGTTAAGTAAAAGAACAAAAACAGGAACTAAACTTGTCTGTAGGATAGATGAAGGGATAAAACTTGCTGGTAACTCGAAAAATAAATCTGAACCAAAGACAATCGAGAATAACTGTTAAAAAATAAAATCACAGTATAAAAATGGAGCAAAAATAAATCGAAATAAAATCTCCGTGACAACGGCACGGGAGCTAAGTTAAAAGGCAGTGAAAAACTTTGCAAAATAGGCAAACATCACAGACACGAGGAGTACGTAGAAAATGAATTCTAAAACTTATGTAAACGACTCGGGAGAATAACAAAGTATATAGAGAAATCAATGAAAGTAAATATACAAGATACGAGAATAGCATAATGGATATCAACGAAAATGATCCAGCGAAAGAAACCAGGAAGCTCAAGGTTAGCCAAAGTAATATGAATATAAGAGACGGTTATACGCACGATGCTCATATTAATGACCGGAACGAACTATGAAAATTATCCAACGTCAACAATAGAGAATGGGGACACAATTAGAACCAGAACGGGTGAAATATACAGTAAATAAAAGAGTACAGAACACTAAACTAAGAACCGTGAAAAGAGATCTAGAAAGTATCACGAATTACGAACCCACATACATAGAAAGGGTTATGACTATATATAGTGTGAACAATGAATATATAAGATATATGATTAAATAAAAATATATGTATATATATCAGCGCGGTATTATTAGTATATAACTTCGGGAAGTAAAATGAAATAAAATTCAGATAAAAGATTATGAATCAATATAGGTGAATTAATAGAATGAAACGGATCACAATGGAAATCAATCCCAATACCCCCACAGGAGAAATATGGAAGCAGAAAAGCGTCATATTATTGCAAATAACATTAGCTATACAGAAGCAAGGAATCTCATGGAGGAACAATCTAATCGAAAATTTGAACAATGAATTTGTTCGTGAGAGAATAATCAAGGACCAGAGAGGAAAATTGAACTAAAGTGAAAAGAAATAGAACAACTCTAATGATAAAGTTAAATGCAAGAAATGAACTACTAAGAATAGTTGAGGAAAAACAAAGAGAGAAAGATATGGTCAGAATGCAACGGAGAATATCAGACGTAAAAAGGGAACGGGAAAAGGAAAAATGCATTAAGATGAAGATGAAGTACAAATAGTTAAATAAATCCAGCATAGTATTCATAGAAAATTGTTATAAGAAGAAGAGTAAAATATTCCGAGAGGGAGGTGGAATGAGCAGAAGAACACCGTATCTGTATTTTGCGTAAAGGAGAAAAACAACGAACTATTAGCATGGTCATAACATTGAAAGAGACGGTAATGGCAGAACTGAGTGCCAAAAAGAGGACTAATTGTATATAAATAATTGCATATATCGGTATTACACCCCAACCAAAATGATATATAATAAAAGTAGAGGACCGATCACCATAAACAAAGATAAAATAATGCGAAAAATCAAAACATTAAAATCTACGCTTATTTAAGAGTAAGGAAAATTAATCAGAGAAAATGGGCGTTTGGCAAATATGGTAGGGAGGACACGAGAACAAAATACTGAGAACCGAGAGAACACAAGATAATAGATAAATCAAATAATGAATGTCGAGGACGACATTTTGCGAAGACGCGGAGGAAAAATGAGATCAAACTAGGACAACAACAAACGGCAGATCAAGATGAAAGTCAAAATGGACATGAGCAGTATAGGAACAATCGGGAAAAATTATACAAAAACATGATTGACAGAAAATGAAGAGCGCCACATATACAAAATAGATTGTGAACAAATAAACACAATAAAAATGACAAGGAAAACACAAAACGAAATGAAAAAACATGAAACGACAAATAACAAATCCACAGAAGGATAGCAAGGGCAAAGACATTTGAAGGAAAATTCAAAACGGCAAGAAACGACAAAGATAAAATGAAACATGATACAGTGAAACAAAACAAAAAATTGAAAGCTTAACATCACGACACGGCCAATTAAAATAACAATAGACACTAACAAAAATGAGATCAATTAGAAACATTGAACAAAAGTTTTAATTATGGAAAACGAACATACTGTCTACTTTTATTATGAAACAAAAAATTACAATTGTGGATATTCGAAAATAAATTTGAATATTTTGAATAAATTCAAAAATGATAAAAGCATAATATCAACCACTTCAGAACAGCTAGGGAGAAATGCGTATAGATGTAGATATCCGGATATAGGGGGATATGTGTATATGAATATATGTGCATGAATAAGGGTATATGTATGAGTAGATGCGAATAATAATGTATAAGTATGTATAGATGAACAATAAAATGACGTAATGAACAAATAAACAAATAAGCAAGGTTAAGAGCCAAAGTTTAGTAGTGTACAGATCCGGGAATAAGTTAAAAATGTAGATATATATATACATATGTGTATATGTGTGTTTAAAAAAAATATGTGTATATGTGTGTTTAAAAAAAACAAAAAAAAAAAAAAAAAAAAAAATTTTAAGGGAAAATAAAGAATCAAAGTGCGGGAAAACATACAATTACGGAAGCGGGATAAATTTCAAAATTGAGCAGGGATGTTTAGTAAATAAACCATTAACGAATAGAAGGGTAACGAATAAAATGGATAAACAAATATTAACGAGGGATGCGAGAGGGATCTGCCTGAGGAAATAGTGAGCATATTAACGAGAAACAAGTCAACCGAAGCGGTGAGAGTAAAAGCGATAGCAATAAAAAACGTTAACCAGACAAGAGACGTGGATATATTTAGAATAATGAAGAAAGACCAAGAGTAATCGAGATAAGTAGATTAAGAGCACGACATAAAAATAAGAATAAAGTATTACGAAAATTGAGAGCAAATGAATAAGGAAAAATTTTTTTTTTTGGGTTAAGAAATCCACAACCTGTGAGCTACGCTCAGCGTAGTGCGGATAAGGCCCAGGAAAGTACCAACTGTCCTGACGAAAGATGTGGAACAGGGCCCATCGCATATACTGGAACATCTCTGCGTGTGACTGATCACCACACGATCGAGATCGACCAGTGCGAGTGTTTCGCATCCAGAGTCAGGAGAGTGGGGAAAACCTGGAAGAGTAGTAAAAAGAAGCATGCAGGAGAAATAAAAATGAAGACCAAGTAAATGGAAAAAGACAAAGCGAAGTAAAGGGAAACAAGTAGAGCTTAAAGACTAAATTAATAGGATAACCGGTAGGCAGAATAATATGGGGACAAAGAGAGTCAAAGGAAAACGAATAATAGATGCGAATAATAGATGCGAATAATAGATGCGAATAATAGATGCGAATAATAGATGCGAATAATAGATGCGAATAATAGATGCGAATAATAGATGCGAATAATAGATGCGAATAATAGATGCGAATAATAGATGCGAATAATAGATGCGAATAATAGATGCGAATAATAGATGCGAATAATAGATGCGAATAATAGATGTGAATAATAGATGCGAATAATAGATGCGAATAATAGATGCGAATAATAGACGCGAATAATAGATGCGAATAATAGATACGAATATAAGTGAGAATAATGGCTACGAATAGAACGGAAATAACAGACGTAAATATAGACAGGAAAGATAAACAAGAACATAGATGAGTACCTGGAAGAAAACAGAGACGAGAATATAAACGAGAATACGGCCGAAGTCATTGACGGATATATAACTGAAAATAATAAGATTGTGAAGGAAAAAAGACGAAAAACGAATTGAAAATAGACAACCATGTAGGAGAATAGATGAGGATATAGAATGGATAATGGAGAACCGAGTTAAGAATAATTTGAGGACCAATGTGTAAACAAAAATAACGACGAAATGAATATTAAGATATGCCGGCACCCAAGGAAACCAAAGTAAAAATATTGCAATTACACTATATGATATATATATTATAATTTATAAATATAATAAACGATAGGGAGAAGTGATATTTTCTATTCAGGTAAATCAATCAATCAGCCGACAAGCCAAGTATCAGCAACCAACTAGAAGTTATTGTCAAACAATTAAGCCAAGTTCGGAAATATTGAACCAATAACAAAGCATACCAGATCAAAACAGTTAATAATAGAACCAAGTTATTGAAAGAAGAAGAATTAAAAGTTGCAAAGAAAGGAAGACGAACTATTAAACCCACGCAAGCACAAGAAATCGAAAAGCAAAATCAAAAAGACATCTCAAAGACCAAAGGTCGATCCATAAAAGGAAGCAGTGAAAAGGATTTCGAAAACAATAGGCCAAGAAGCGTAATACGCATATCAGAACCTCAGGAAGGAAAACTCTATCTGAAAACAGAAACAATAAAAGTGACATAAACTTAATAAAAGAAAAGACAAACGGAAAAAGAATACAATTAGAGATGGTAGATACAACAGCCCAAATGGAAGCGATCAACAAGAGACTCAGTGAAATGGAGATACCCAATTCCAGGGAAAATATAATGGCGAAAAATACGACGGAAAACCGAACAAACTATCAAACTTTATCCAACATTTTGAATCTTATTGCGATGCTCTAAAATGGACAAACGAAATGATGGTGAGAAGACTCCCACTATATCTAGCAGATGACGCGTTTAATTGGTACGTCGGAATAAAAGAGTGTACAACCCCACTAAAAACCTGGAAAGAAATTAAGGAAGCTCTGATAAAAACATTTGGAGAAGCAAAAGATGCACAATACAAATTTCTAGAATTCTTCGATCGAGGACAAGCAGTGAATGAATCAAATATACTTTACGCAAGCGCACTAAGACGTCTAGCCAAACCGCTGTTCAGTGAAAAGGATATGGAAACACAACTAGTAACCCAATTTGTAAAGGATTGCGACGAGATGACATTAAAGGTGTAGTCGGATGCAAAATCTGCAAGACGCTGGACGAAGCAGTAGAGGCAGCGAATGTAAGCGAAATGTATACCAAAGTAACACAACCACCAAGTAGGAGGCCTATCGCAGATAATCAACCCCCAGCACCACAGACAGTGGAGTCATAACAACAATAATCGAAGAAACGAAAATGACAACAAAGGCAAGAGGTCGAATAATGGAAACATTGGAAAGTTTTGTAATAACTGCAAGAGGCAAGGACACTGGCTCGATGAATGTCATGGACAAAGAAGATGTTGGAATTGCGGTAAGAAAGGACATACCACAGTAAGATGTGGAGTATCCAAAAAATGTTTCTCGTGCGGACAAGGAGACCATCTAGCAGTTGCATGTACGAATAAAAGAAACCAACAACAAAGTGACAATAGGGGTACATCAGCAAAGCAACTAGCTGAAATGCAAAATCAAATAACAATTCTCACAGGACTGTGCAGTAACATGATCGATTATCAGTTTCAAGCGGAAGGAAAACAACAATCGAAGAATAAATGTAATTACAATGTGTGGGAGGCACATTAACAAATTCAAAATATCCGAACAAAACAACAACGAGAATGGAATACTTTACAGATCGCGAAGCACGAGAAGCGGAAGAAGATGGAGTAAACGAAAAGAACCTCAGGCAAGAAGAGAAGAAAAATATTGGAAAACGAGAAAGGAAGAACTTTTAAAATTGGATATAATGAGACTAACCACCAACGACAACCAGAGGGAAAAGATAGAAAGAATGTGGGAAAGAGAACAAAAAGAGTAATACAAATCAATATGATGAGAATTATAACGAGCAACGAAATGAGATTTACAAAAAATTCCGGACACAAGGATCGAAAGCGAAATAATTGAAAAAAATGGAACAGGTAATATTAGACCATCAAAACATCAAAACATTTGAGGACAATCAGAGAGATAATACCGGCATAGATAGTCAGGTTGGAATTGCAGCAATCCAGGAAAAACGCGAATCAAGAATGGCGGAAATCACGGAAAACGAAATAACGAAAAAATGCAAGAAAAGTACCATGACATAAACACGTTAAAAACTGAAAGCGAGTGCGAACCAGATACCGAATGGGACGCGAGCACAAACAATTACGGGAACAAGTACCAACCCCAAGGACATAATGAGCGCTATCGGTTCTTCGATAAGACGTATGGGAATTGTCAGAAAAATGAGCACGGAAAAAATAAATGTCGCCGCATAAAAAGGTGTTACGAATGTAAAAGAACGGGACATTTGGTCAATAACTGTCCAAATGGGACCAATCCAGTGAGAGATCAGTCACGAGAATACGTCACAGAACAAAAACAATAAAAACTATGTCGAAAACAGAATTTATCAGCCAGGAATTCGAAAACATCAGTCTCCAATGTTAATAAAACAACAGTCGATAAATGTACAGAGACGGACAAATGACGTGAAGGAACAGGTGAAACCCAACGCATACGAGGAATTGAGGAGACAAGGTGTGGAACAGTGCAGGTTAATAATGGAATTGGTTGGAAAAGAAACGAGACAGGATGAATTGATAATGATATGGAGAAAAGTTGCAGAAAACAAAACAAGAGAAAATGAGGTACTTAAGACAACGATACTCCGACTAAAAGACGAAGCAAGGTCAGCCGAATTAAGAATCAATGAAATAACGAGTAATCGAGAAAAATGCAAAGATAGGGCAAAAGAGACCCAAATGATGACGGCCAAGGAAAAGAAGAAGGGTAGTCCAAAGGATGTGGTGGAAATTAAAGAGGAAGTGTAGATGAAAATAGTAAAAAGGAAGTGAACATATGTAAAAATTGATGTATAAATAGCAAACTAAATGTACTAGATGTCTAAGTATAAATTGATGTATAATGTAGCAAAAGATCGATGTATAAATAGAAATGGATCAAGTAATCAGTTGTGAAAACTACTAAATTTGAACCCTTACAATGGTAAAGGAGAACAGAGGCTCGAATGAGAAGAAAGAATATAATCCAGAAGAAAGATAAAAGTGCAAACCCAGAAAGAATGAGTTAAACGAATATCGAAAAGTAATATCTAATTTGGAACCCAAAACTAAGGAGAACGGTAAAAGATCCTGATAAATGAGACGAAAGTCACAGCCCAAGTGACATTAGAAAGTTAGTCGAATCAAGCTAACTAAGACCCAAATCAAAGATAATTTGAGTTACCCATTGGAGAAAGAAAATCCCTTAATAAGAGCAATATCGTAAACAAAAACCACCGAGAGAAACCAAAAGAAAAATCGATGTGTCAAATCACCCAGTTAAACAAAAGTCCCGAAGACCCTGGAGCAAGGTCGGTCAACTACCATCAAATGATCCAGAAAACCGAATCCCAGTCAAAACATTCAAAGAGAATCAGGGAAAAACAGTCAAACCCTGATAGAGAGAATCCTATGATCTTCAGTAAACAGTACGAGCTAACGATGAAAATCAACAGCAGGGACCAAACATGCCTACACAACCCAGACGAAAGATCGAAAACCGAGCCCAGAAACGAGGAAAACCACCAACTGATGAATTTATCCAGAAATAAAACTTTTGCATATGACTCGTACTTGAGTTTGGACACTGTATCAGTATGTATATGTATTATGACCAGTCACTGTATGTGGCAACTGCTGGAATTTGAGCTTAGACCTTTTTCTGCTAATTGAATTCTAACATGTCTTAAGCTATTATAGTATGTTTATAGGTTAATGGGAATGTAATAGACTATGACCTGGGAAATTCATATGTCTAACAGAATTGCGGGACGCAATTTTAACGGGTCCCGGAGTGATTTGTTGGGCTGAAGCCGAGAATTGAGAGTTTGTTTTAATCGATCGAAAATACCGAACACAAAAACCGCAAAATTGAAATATTTATGACCAAGGTTTAATTTAAAATAAATGAAATAAATTACATCACACATTAAGAACCAATAAACCCCGCATAATAGAATAAGAGATAAATAAATTTAACAAAAAATTCAACACTTAAAAATTTAAATAGAAAAAATAATAAAATATAAAATGGAATTAGTTGAAAATTATTTAAACAATAAAAAAATTAAATCGTCGAAAATAATAAAATTAGTTAGCATTATATAAATTGTAAAGTTTATAGAATTAAATGGTTATTTAACTTATTAAATTTAAAGAATAAAAATGTTTAAATTAAAAAAAAATTAATATAACTCAAATTATTTAAATTATAAAATTTATAAAATTAAAATTAATAAAAATTGAATAAGAAATTAATTAAATGTATTGAATTAAAACAAATAAACAATTGCACACACTCATGCATGTGTACAAGACTAATTAAAAATTTCTCGCACTCTGATTGGATAGAGTGGCAGCAAATGCATGAAAAATCAGTATAAATACTGATCACAAATTCATTTAAACTAACTAACTAAAACTAGACTACTACTTTTTCGCTAACATCAAAATTTAGTGGTAAACAGTGAAGCTCTCAGTTTTCGATTTTATGCCCACGTGGAGTTGGTAATTTATTTTTTTATTGTTGTAGTAATTTTACGAGATGATTTAATTTAATATGCAATAAAATTTCTAGTTAAATTTTCTTTTGTTATTTCCTTTTAATTGTTTAATTTCATTTAGTTGTAGGTATTAAATAATAATTTTTATTGTGTTCAATTTTTATACTAACTGATTACGAACGTTAGTACCGCTGAATTGAGATTCAGCATATCATGGTTTGAGGTACCTTCGGGATGCTCAGGACTGGTGGGTATGCTGGTTTTTTTCATCGCGCAGCTGGATTGGGCCGGCATGTGGGGGCTTCCTCACGGGTCCTATCGCTGGAAGTACCGTGGTCAAATGTAGGTTAGGATTGAGAATACAGGCAGATCCCTGCTCAAATTTTTTGAAGAATAATTTAAATATTAGGGCAAGTGTGGATTAACTTGGAAATAAGGGCCGATCCCTGCTCAAATTTTTTGCGGGATAGGTTAAATATTCATAAATATCAAGGAAAATGCCTAGCAACATTTATTAATAGAAAAATAAGGGCGCATCCCTGCACAAAAATTTGAAAAGAAACAATAGAAAACATCTAGAAATGAGGACCATAACCGAATGAGATAGAAAAGTAGAAATAGAAAATGATCAATGACGTAAGACCTTCTATCGGCCGTCTAGAACCCGAAGAGAAAATACAATGGGGAGTAGTTTTAGCAATAGAGCTCACCTGCTCATTGTTTTTCGCCTTTGTGTACAGTACCAACATGGTCGTCGCCATGGGTACACAAATGGTTAAAGTACAATAGTCATAGAGGTGCTTAGGAAAGAGTCGAGTGAATATATATGATTACCCCTAGTGCATTTAAAAATTTAAATTGACACATCCCTAAGTAACCAACATGAGATAAAACTGCGCTTATGACTCCAAAACTAGCATCCCTTTCAAGGATAAATAGTCGATCTGCCCTTTGAAATTCTAATATTGGTCCTTCACATAAAAGTTTCTTTAAATTGATAAAACCTTTTCTACATTCTTCAGTCCAAACAATCATTTTATTATTACCTGTCGTTGCTGCATACTAAGGTGCTGCTATCATTGAATAATTCTTAATAAACCGTCGATAATAATTCGTTAAACCTAATTATGATCTCAATTCTGTGACACTTTGGTTCGGTTGCATTTCCAATTTCTGAAATCTTTCTTTTATTTGTTTGAATTCCGTTTTCGCTCACTGTATGGCCAATGAAATTTAATACGCTTTTATAGAAGTGAATTTCTCAGGATTAACTTTCAAACCGGCATCTCTAATTTGTGTGAATACTTCAAATAGAAGTTTATCATGAGATTCCTTATTTTCCGCATATAATGTCATCATGATATACAACCACTCCTTTAAAAATTAATTCTGCCAATATCTGATGCATCAGTTTCTGAAAAGTGGCAGGGGCTGTTGACAAACCAAATGGCAACTTGTTAAAACAGAACTGTCCCTCTTTTGTACGAAATGCCATCTTGGTTTGGGAATTTTCATGCAACTCTACCTGATAATAGGCCTGACCTAAATCAATTGATGAAAATATTTTTGACTTACCGAGACAATCCAATAACAACTGCATGCCTGCCATCGGGAACGAAAACTTTTCTGTAACTGAATTTAATAACCTAAAATCTAGACACATTCTTATAGAACCATCTGGTTTTCCAACTATTAATATTGGTGTGTTCCACAGACTCTGACATTTTATTACAACTCCAGCTTCTAATAAATTCTGTACTAACTCCTTAGTTATGCTTTCTGAATGCATGGATTTTCTTCTGGGATTTTGTAAAATCGGAGGACCAGAAGTCGTTTTTTCATGTGTTATTACTTTTGTATGGCCTAAGTCAAAACTGGATGCCATAAAAATATTTCTTAACTTAGATATTAAAGTACCCAATATAGAATTTCTGTCCAACTTGAGCGACGATAACGCAAACTCTAACCGATCATAATCTGTAAATCTCTTAGTAACGCAATGGTAATGCGGTATCAAAATTATTGACTTCTTTGAGCTCCATGCCAAATATTCTCATGGTGTCTACTCCTATGAAACCTGGATGAATTTTTCTGACAATAATAATATTCAATTCTCGACATTTGTTGTTCCATTTTGCAACGATATATACGCTTCCGAGAAGTTTCTCGTCTTCTTTTGTAAATACTCCACTCAACCGTACTCTGCTTTCCATCAATGTTGGACTGCCAATCAATATCCAAAATTTTTCACTCATCACACTGATTGAAGCTCCTGAATCCCATAGCATTTCAACATAAAATTGATTTATTTCCATCTCACTCTACTTCCTATCATCATCCTTCTTAAATATCACATCCTTCGTTACAATATTTCGTTTTTTATACTCATCTACTGTCTGGACCCTACTGACGAAATGTAAATAACAGGGTCTTCTTGGTTCTCTTTCTATCAACATTATGCATGACTGGTTCTTTCAATTCTTGTGATATATCGTCGTCTTCTTCGTTTATACAACACACTTTTCGTTCCAGTCTTTGAGTATTACTTCTTAATTTTGCTAACAAATTAAAACTTCTAAATGAATGACCTTTACCGCATATTAAGCATTTGTCCTTCAACGGACACTCAAATCACATATGACCACTTTGTACACAACAAAAGCATTGGCCAGACCGTTCTTCTGCTGTTTCAGGTAAATCACAACATCTATTATAAACCTTTCTCGCGATATGTTTCATTGAAACTAATGTTTGTGGTCTACGATCCGTAGTTGTCCTTTCATTATGCTGTTCTGCCACAGGTTTCATTTTATCAATTTGTCTTTCGTTTGTATATTGATAACTTTTTTTCTGTTTGACGACTAGGATATATTCTGTTATCAAAAGATGATTTTTGATTCCACTGCTTCTTTTTATCTTGAGCAACGTTTGCATATCTTGATTTAGCTACTGCCTGAACTTCTTCCTATCGTTCTTTTGCATTGTAACCTTCTTGTGCCTCATATACCTTTGCTGAATTTCTGATTTCTTCTCTCGTGATGCTGGCTTTCGTTGATATATTTTCTTTCAAACGTTGGTTCCGAACTCTGTTGCACAAAATAATTTCAACAATATTCTATGCTGATTTCTTTACATTACGTGAATAGGCTCGATTTTCTCGGCGTGGTCGCCGGTTACAATTTCTTCACAAAACATAATAACAAATAACAAATAAAGTATATTTAAATATTTAAATAATCCAACGTGTACTTTCTATTATTAAAACAACTATAATTAATAAGCATTAATTATTGAACATCACTAACATTGATGACGCAATGATTGAACAAATTAATTAATTTTAACTACTAAATTTGGTTTCATAAATCAATTATATAAACATACAAAGAAATTGTCTATAATTGGTGACATTATCTAACTAATATTGTGAGGTTATTTGCATATAATTATCAACAAGGATTAAAATTAAATTAAATAATCAAACTAAATAATAATTTAGATTAAAAGATTTTATATAAATAGATATAGTAATTTTAAATCACACGTAAGAATGATTGTGGTTTCCTATACAGATTGAATTTAATACATGCAATTGTCATAAGAGATGCAGAATAAAATGACGTCTCTCGAGAAATCTAGACAAATTTCTACCCAAATTTTCGAACACTAACTTGAGAGAACATTCTGATCATGGTTCATTTAACAAATTAAACTGTCATGATTATAAAATAATTGCGAGCCGGCGAAAGTTGTAGGAATGACGCACCATCCGATCAAGGCAATAATAAATATTTATTAAAACACAAAAGTGTGAATCCTGGATCATAGTAGATCTTCCATTCCATTGGTGGAGAAACATGCCACTTGAGTGATGAAAATTTCAGTCGTTACATTCAACCCCTGCTAATGAGATTCGTTTAGAGTCAATAACCTTAGTATAAGAAATTCTCATCAATGGTCACATAAGCCAGATGTCATTTTAAACGACACCTACAAACTACAAAAATTGATTTTGTGGAATTGTATTGACATATTCTCTAATCATGAGTGAATTAATCCGATAAGTCTACCAAAGTACATATGACATATCTCATGTCGAAATCGATAGACACACCACTAGGGAGAGCCCAACAAAAAGAATCAATATAGTAATTCTCTATAGTTATAATTTACTATAGAAAAATTACAAATTATAAATGACAAATTAAAAATTGAAAAAAAATCAATTTGAAGAAATAAGAATATTATAAGTTGCAAAATAATCTAACTAACTTCACAATAATCCGAAAGCGCAACAAGCATTTATCATAGGAATCCTCATATATTACAAAAGAGGAAAGTCAAGTAATCTGCAAGTCCAAGAAGTATTAATTCAACACTAGAAAATGTTTGTAGAGTCCGATCGTGTTGAGAATTTTATAATTTACTATTTTCGTTGGATCTCCCATTCAGATTATTATCGTGACAATTGTCTTTCCAAATACTATCATAATAACAATCATAAACAGTATACTGAATCTTATCTTAACAATATCATAAAGTATTTTATTATTTTTTGTTAATAAAGCTGTATTTACTGATTACCAGCTATTTTATATATTGAATATACAAGCACCCCAGTTGTCCCGATAGTTTTCTGGAGACTCTACCGGGTCCTACAAATTTCTTATAAAACTCATAAAAAACTCAAATATATGTGTGTATAGAGTTATACAAACATATAATGTCGGTGGTAGGTTAGCATGTGACAGGTTGAGGTGGCAGGTTTTTTTGTATTGTCTTCAATTTTATTTATCTGACACACTAGAACAGCATAATAATAGTTGTTGTAATGATTTAGCCTATAGCGATGGGGTAATACAGCTACATTAAGGTTTAAAACGTTTTTTGTATAATTTTTTATTTTGTTTAGCCCTGCCATACATTCTTGCCCTCAGCAAGGCTAGAGTTGTAGTAGAGTGCATGGTTATTATGGTTTGATGTTTCTAAATGACCTAGAACGACGTATTTACGTTTAGCCGAGTATACTTGGGTCTACCTTGCTGCAGTACGATTTCAAATATATAAAATGAGTTAACTCGGGTCTACCGGTTATCAGGCAGTTTCGGCTTGACGAGTATCATCGGGTCTACCGGTAAAGGGGTTAAATATTTCTGTAATAATAAAGTTGTTTATTTCATTTACATTCGATTCTTGTAAAGACAACACATGCTCCTTTATTAAATTTATACGTTGTTCAAGTTTAAGTTTTATACATTTTTTATCGTCAGCTAAATTCTTTATAGGATCTTTCATTGTATCTTGCACAATCGGTAACAAAGACTTTATGACATTTCCAATATTATGTAGATTAACGTTTTCCAAAGACAGATCTAAAGCGTAGTTTTTATAAACTCACAAATGAGAATCTTGCTAACAAGACCAGAGCTAAGAACATCATGTGGGCAGTTACCAGAATTTTTACAAAGACCAAGGTTTCTCTTATTTCATTGATTTTAGTCAAAACATTTTCTGCAGTACAAAGGTATGGAATATTAGTCAATAAAGATTAATTAAATAGTGTTCATCCGTGCTGTAGTCGATGACAAACAAATTTTGTTGAGCTTTTGGAGGGGCTATTATAGTAAATACAATTTGTGCTTTCATTAAATGATCAATATTTAAAAATCCTTTCAAATAGTCAGTGCAATCATTCAGTATTGCTGTGCACATTGCATTATTTAAAAAGATGAAATTTTTAGATAAATTTAAATTATTGGAAAAATTTGTTACAATATTTTCAGATATTTTACAATTTAATAAATTCAAATTTTCGGAAACTTGATTTCGAAATTTGGATTGCATAGTTCTAAGTGCATCAATTACTTCATCTCTATTTACAACATTCCCAGAAATCAATTCCTCTAAAAAGAGTATGAAAGTTGTGGCATGAGATATTGGATCATCAGAGAAAATAGCAGAAAAAAAGACTATGTGTTTTATTAAATTTAATTGTTTTATCTAGAATAAATTTATTTGAGTAATCAGTCATATTTTCTCCTATTCCTAATAGTCTTTCATTGATATTTTGAGAAGATCGAATATCAAAGAAGCCAAGACAAATGGAACAGAGAAAAATACACCAATAGTTATCATTTGGAATAATGGCAATAACTATCTTTAAATCTTTAAATTGTCTAAACGTAACATGTTCGATAATATAAGTATTGTTTGAGCTACCAAGTTGACTGTTAGTTCCGGAGAAAGAACCAATATCTTTGGTTATTTTCAAACCCCTTCTTTAAAAGAGTCGAGACGCAAGCTTTCATCATGAATAAGCTTTAAAGGTTCTAATATTTTATTTTGTTGTTTATTTTTTAACACAATTGCTTTTTTAAAGTTAATTTTATTAAGGAAGTAATCTTTCGAAATTCCACCCACCAATATTGTAGTATTATGGATCGATTTAAATTCTGAAACACACAAATCTCTTTCCTAATATTAAGAATAATATTTGCAGAAAAACAGTTCCATTCTTTACACACAATCATTGCATAAGCGCAAATGTAAGTACTTTATAAAAGTACTTTAGTTCTATAGACCTTGTAAACGCTTATTATCAGGTGAAATTGGACATAGAATCGCAAGAAAAGACAGCATTTTCTACTAAAGAAGGGCAATTTTGTTTTAATAGAATGCCTTTTGGCATTGCGGCGGCACCGGTTACATTCCAAGAATTAATGACAAAAATATTGAAAGATCTATGGAAAGAAGGAGTTAAGGTGTATTTAGACGATTTTTTAATTTTTACAAGAACAATTGAAGAACATTACAATGTGTTTGGAAAAGTTCTAGAGAAAATAATGGAAGCTAAATTGAAAATCAACCTAGAAAAATGCCGGTTATTAAAGAGCGAAGTAAAGTTTTTAGGACACATTATTAACAGTCAAGGTATTCGGACAGATCAAAGTAAAATTGAGGCTATTAAATCATTTCAGAGGCCTAAGTGTATAAAGAATTTGAGAAGCTTTTTAGGTATATGTAACTATTATCGGAGAATTATTAAGGAATTTGCAACAAAATCAAGAGCGCTAGAAAGCATATGTGGAAGCAATAGTGAAAAAATAATTTGGACTGAGGAATGTGAGAAAGCTTTCGAAGAAATGAAAATGGCGTTGACTACAGCGCCAATTCTCGTATTTCCAGATTTCAAGAAAGAATTCATATTAGATACAGACGCAAGCTTTGATACAATTGGAGCTGTATTATCACAAAGAGATGAAATGGGGCATGAACACGTTATTGCATATGGATCCCATGCAATGAGTAACTATGAAAGAAGATATTGTATAACACGTAAAGAGCTTTTGGCTACATATTATTTCTGTCGCCATTTCAACCATTATTTATACGGTAAACGGTTTGTTTTGCACACTGATCATAAAGCAATAACTTTTATGTTAACGACAAAGAAGCCTATAATAGCACAGTTCCAAACGTGGATAAATTACTTGAGCAGTTTAGACATAAAAATGGAGTTCAGAAAAGGTACGGCGCATACGAATGCAGATATGCTGTCTAGAAATACATGCGGCAAATGTGTACAATGTTTGATGAACCATGATAACCCCAAATCAGGGCGATTAAAAACTAGATTGTTAACATTGATGACCGAAAATAATGGAAATGAATGGCAAAGATATAATGCAGAAATACAAGAAATAAAAGATCAAATAAATGAAAGGAAAAATAATAAATATATGTTAAAAGGAAATATTATCTATACCAATCAAAACAAAAAGACGAGAAATGATTAAGGAAACACATTTATTATTATGCCACGCAGGAGTAGAAAAAGTTATGAAATATATTAGGAACAATTTTGATATGGAAGATTTGCTAAATGAAGTAAAAGAGACTATTTCAATATGTGAAGCATGCCAGAAAAACAAAAGTTTTAACTACAAAGTCAAAAGAAAAAACCCAAGTAATTCAAGCTTCAGAACCTATGGAGAAAATATACATGGATATTTGCGGTCCATTAAGAGAAAACTTCAGAGGAGAAAAATATATTTGTGCAATAATCGATCATTACAGTAAATACATATCTCTAACTCCTATTAGAAAGCAAGATGAAAATACAATAAAGGCAGTTTTATTAAATAATTGGATATTGAAATTTGGAGCCCCTAAGGAACTACATGTTGATTGTGGAAAGAATTTCGAAGCAAATAGCATTAAAGAACTAGCAAAGGCAGCAGGAATTGAGTTGATATTTTCGAGTCCGTATCATCATAATACTAATGTTGTAATTGAAAGACAATTTCGTACTATAAGAGACTATATTAACACGTCACTCAGAGAAGTTAAAAAAGCTGGGAAGAATTAATACCTGATGTAGAAAATGTTTTAAATGCGACAGCTCAAAAAACTATTGGAGTGAGTCCAGCAGAAATTATATTTGGAAGAAAGATTAATAGATCGCAATGGCATAGTAATAATGAAGTGGATAAAAATGAAATCATGCGAAAATTAGAGGCTAAAAGACAGCAAGCGAAAGAAATTGGCACAACTAGGAACTTAGAAGAGGGGGACAAAGTATTGTTGAAACAAGAAATTAGAAACAAAGATCACGAGAGATATGAAGGACCATACACAGTAATAAAACGAAATCATGAAAGAAGTTACTTATTAACAGACGAAAACGGGAGAAAAATAATGAGGAATATAGAAAAGTTAAAGCATTTTAAAGAAAGGGGGATCTAAGGAGTTAGTAAACCCCTATATTAAATTATTATGGTTAAATGGTAGAAGTGAGATAAGTTAGTAGAAATAATTATTCTGTTAAATTTTTATATTTAAATTCTATATTAAATTATATTAGATCAATTAAATGTATGACCAGTAATTACATTAGTATTAATAATTATCATGTCCCGGTGTTTAAATACGCTAGTAAACGACACAGTTTTGAAGTTGTTATAAAAAATAAATGCTTGAAGAAGATTTGAATTTAATTGCGCCTACAATGACTATCAGGACTATCAGAATTTGAAAGATTCCTCCTCATAAACTCTCCATTGACATATCTTATCTCTGATTTTACAAGGAAATCTGGTAATTGGTTCTGCTGTTTAAGAAAGTCTAATGCTTTATTAATTGCAACACCCCTATGCACATCATTCTTAATACCAACTGTTTCTGCCAGTTTGGTAGAGAGAGAAAATAAAAATTTCTTTATTCTTAACCCTTTGACGTTCTGTGGTATATATATGTACCACGTCTTCAACAAAATAGTTCACCAATAAATAAACATAATTTGGTTTCGCCCTTTGATAAAAATACTCTCATATGCCTAATGATTATCATTGGAATCTTTGGTGTCTATAAAACATTGTTTTAGTTAATACGATCTCGTTAAATATTTGAAATTTTCAGAATTTTGAGACATTATCTTCTACTCAGATTATTTTAGGTAATCTTTTGTTTTTGAAAACGTTTTTCATATTATATTATTTCACAATGATTTAACTAACATAATGACTATTAAAATAACTTAAATACTATTTTTTTGTACTTCAGAGAACTGAAATAACTTGGTGGTATATATATATACCACAGAACGGTAAACATAAATTTAGCGTATTATATAGTTCATTATTAAATTACTAAATTGATAGTACTTAGTGATAGCACAGAAATATAATTAAAATGAAAATACATATTTTAACACTTGCTATTTATTTTTTATGATTTTTATTATAAAGTACGTCCACTAATAAACCATTTCAACAAAGCGTTTCAAGCTGCAATGGAAATGTCAAATGAAATGTCAATTGATGAACACATGATTAAGTTCACTGGGAAAGTGCAATGAAACAGTACGTCAAAGGAAATCCCATACCCTGGGGATTCAAAATGTGGGTCCGAGCATCATCACACTCTGGATATGTTCATGAACTTGACATGTATCAAGGCAAAGTTTATAATGAAGGTCGCCAATTTGGTCTAGGTGGAAGTGTGGTAATGCATTTGGCAAAGAGTCTTCACAACACAAACTGTATCCTGGCAATGGATAATTTCTTCTCCTCGGTAGAGCTGTTTTTCTATTTACGTGAAAACGGTGTTCAAGCTATTGGTACTATCAGAACATGTACGTGCTAACAAGCGTATGAAAGAGGGTGATATTTACTTTTACGTTAGCATTAATGGCAGTATCTCATCAATAAAGTGGATGGACAAACGTCCTGTCACTATTCTATCCAATTATGAGACTCCTTTTGAAACCACGACCGTTATGAGAAGACGAAGAGGTACGGCTGGTAAAATGCCTAAAACTGTTCCAAAAATGGTTTCGACGTATAATTCAATTATGGGAGGTGTTGACATTGCAGATCAACGAAAAGAGGCATATGGAATCGACCGAAGGTAAGCAAAAATTTACAGCCTCTGTGCACATTATAACTCTACATACATTGTTTGTTTTGATTTTTTTACTTAAAGGTCAAAAGTGAAGTTCTACTTACGCATTTTCTTTGACCTACTGGATATTGGTGTGTGTAATTCCTATGTCATTTTCAAGAAACTAAATGAGGGCAACCGAATGAAGGCTCTTGACTTTCGCAGATCTGTGGCGCTATCTCTCACTGGTCGTTACAGTAGTCGTCAGAGAGCGACATCCGCCAATCCTCCTTCAAAGAAAATTCGACCGAGTAATGCTGCTTGTCCTACACCACAAAATTTACCAGTATTCACAGAAGACAGAAAGCGATGCACATACTGCAGCACCCGAGGACATGATTGCCGCAGCAACATTAAATGCAGTTCATGTAATGTTCACCTCTGTCTGAATGCTCAACGTCAGTGTTATTCACTTTATCATATAATTGACTGATTGGATATTTTGCATATTATCGCTTAGTGGTGTATTTATGTACCACCCTAGGTAGTGCCTAAAAATAAAGAATAAATTATTTTTTGAAAATAATACTCACTAATGGACTAAAATCTGTCGATTGATTAATATTTCAAGCGATAAAAATGCCGGCAACGCTTATGAGCGTCAAAGGGTTAAGGGAACAGAGATGAATTTAACACTAATTATGAGTATTAATAATATTGCAAACAAAAGTTTTATTATTACTAGGATATGAATTTTCATTAGGTTTAACATTATAAGAATTACGAAATTTCATTTTATTATATTGATTTAATTTCATTGCAATGGTTCCGATAAAAAAGGTGGTGGAAATCAGTTAATAAATTGAAATTTTCTTTTTTTATTAAAGAAAGTTTCTTATTCAAAATATCAAATTTATATTTTGATCTTTTCAATTTTAATAAATTCGCAAAACAGCTTATTATTAATTAAACTATTTCTCTCTTTTTTGACAGTACTCTACATAAATAATCAAAACTAAAATTGTCATTATCTTTATTTGATAAATTCCTTGATTTAGAAGTAATTTTAATTTTCTTCTGTTGTTTTTTCATAGGTTCATTAGAATTATTTAGTTTACTAGAAACCATATTTAAAGAATTCAAAGTTACTTCATCATATAATTCACAAAATTCATTAGACAAATCATTTCCTCTAACTGGTAAAACCTTATTAATTAAATTAAAATTATCCAAAGGTACATTTAAATTATTAATTATTTAAATTATGCATTATTAAAATCACTACTATATTTAGCAACATTAAAAATATTGACAATCAAATCAAACTATCTCTGAAGATCGTCAAACTTTTTTCCATTTTTTCCAACAAGAGAAAAATCCCATTTTCAAAATGAAAGCAGGCATTGGAACTTTCTGCTTTGGAATATTTGCCTCTTGGGAACTTCCATTTTCATTAGGCAAGAATTTTTTCATGAATTTGTTATGTTGCTCAATGCACATGCTTTTAGGAGACCAGGTATTTTTAATAGTGGAACCCCATCTTTAAAAGTAGGTCATGAGTAGGTAGTGGAACAGAACCTATAGAGAAAATCCATGCTTTTTTATACTTTTACGAATAAACTCGCTTCTAGTTATAGCCAAAATACTGAAACCATTTTTGACTGCTAATTTAGCCACAATTTCTTCCAATGTTTTAATATCATTATTTGCATTCGTGACAGTCACAAATTTCTCAAGCGTTGATGATTTTGAAGACCTATGGCTTTTGAACTGCCAGCAGTTGCTTTTGCTATCCTCTTTATGCTATGATGACAAGTTAAATGCCGACAAAGTCCATTTGTTTGGGATGCCTTGCATTATATTGATTTTGTTGAGGATACCTAAATGATAAATAGCATAATAAATAAATAAATTACCTGGTGGAAGATCGTCATAACAAACGGGACGATCTTTGAAAAGTCAGAATGGAAAACGGAAGTAATAAGAAATAAAAAATGAGAAAGATAAATTAACTAAAAGAAAACAAACAAGAAATTAAAACAAAGGTTAATTAATTAAGAAGTACAAATGAAGGTGGAATTTCAAATTCCAGAAAAACAAAATATGGGAAAAAGCTGTAGTGGGGAACACAGAGGAAAATGAAAATGGGAAAACAAAATCTGTCTCCATTGCCACAAATAAAACAAACTATATAAAGGGAAATTGATGGACACAAATTGAGACAAATTTGGAAGACGAAATAGAAACGAAAATTTAGACGATAAGTTAGACAGAGTCGGACAAAACGTTATTGTGAAAACGATTTGTGAAGAATAATTGTAAAGAAAATAATTGTGAAGAATAATTGTCAGAGAAGATTTGAAGAGAATAATTAGTTGGAAAATTTAACGAAAAGAAGTAACTTGAGTATTTGAATAAAATTTTGAAGGTCAAAGAAAACAACCAGCTCAAAGTCCCAGTTATTAAACCAATCAGTAATTAATAATCTTTCAATCCGGTGTTATACACAAATGCTATTCTTCACTGAGTCTTGTAATAAGTATTGTATAGTAACCAAGCAGAGTGTTGAATTGATTGTCAGTGTAAAGTGAAAGTTATTTGTGATTACCAATAAAGATTTCTGATGTCAAGTGTTATCTGTGGATCAGTCAAAGACACGCTTGGAGTCATAGTAAGAATTTTAACTTTGTCACCAACCCAATAACAGAAAATATTTTGGTGAACCCGAAGTGATCAAAAGTTGGTGAAAAGATTGTTGAAAAAGAAAAATTGTGAAAAATATAGTGTGATAAATTGAAATTATTAAAGTTAATTGTGAAAAGGTAAATTATTTATTGTAGTAATAATTTGAGATTTAGATTTGTGCTATTTAAGAAAATATTTTATTAAAGTGAATAGATATAATTTACGAAGCAAGAATAAAAAGGAAGTTATAATGAATAGTGAAGATTTGCCAGTTTCAGTTGTTAAAGAAAATAATAATTTTGCCAGTTGTCAAAGATTGCCAGTAGAGCAATATGGAGGAGATCCAATTATTTTTGTTTATTTTATGAGCGACTACTATATGTATGTAATGGCTTATGGATCTTCTCAAGCAATCATTATTCAGAGATTACCCTTATATCTTAAAGGGGCAGCTAGAGAAGTTTGGCAATAAATAGACAGGAAAACTATCGGCAATGATTGGACCAAGTTGAAAGATGCGTTAAATAACTTTTAAATAATAATAATAATAATAATAATAATAATAATAATAATAATAATAATAATAATAATAATAATAATAATAATTTATATTGCTAAGCATTAATGATGTAATATATTTGAATATTTTTTATTCATGTATAACAATAATTTAAAACAAATATAGACAAATTATTACAATCAAATATGATTAAGTCAAAATTTAAAAGGTCAACCAGATACTTACAACCAAATACTAACAACTATGTACTTCTAACAAACAGCTACATACCAAACAACCAGGTACTAATAAGAAGAAACTTAAAACCACATACTAACAAATATGTACTTCTGACAAACAGTTAACCGCTAGATACCAAAGAACCAAATACTAAGAACAGATACCTACAACCATTTACCAACAACTAAGTATTTACAACTAGATACCAAGTACTAACAAAATATTCTTTGTATTTTATCAAATGCTTTTTAAATTAATATTTTTTTTATTAGAATTCTAAAATATTTTTAATTACTATAAGTAGAAAAACCTTTTCTAAGTAAAATGTATAAATTTAACAAAAATGATGATTTTCGTCAAATATGAATGAGAATAATTGTCAACTCAACCACTTAAAAACACCACTTGGAATTGAAATAAAATTACAACGAAAGAATATAGAATTTTATTTTTTTCACAAAACATTCTTTTTCTAATTGATTACTAACATCCGTACTGACTTATTATTGCAAAGTAAAAATTGCATGCTTATTCAATAAATAGTTATTTTTAATTCGTTTTATATACAGTCTGAGTTTATCCAATATTGCGATGCCCAGATTTTACAAAGATGTTAATCTTGATGACAGATGCAAGTGGTTTTGTGTTGGGAGCAGTGTTGGGACAAAATGTGGAAAGAGAAAAGGACCATGTCATTGTATAGGCCAGTCGATCATTGAAACCCTATGAAAAAAATTATTCCATGATCGAAAAAGAAACTTTAGATTTAGTATATGAGATAACAACATTTCGACAATATTTAGTAGGTCGGAAGTTTATTGTTTATGCAGATCATAATCCGTTATAATGGTTGATGAAACATCGAGATGCAGCAAGTAAATTGATAAAATCAAATGGTAATGCAGATGCATTGTTAAGGATTTCAAATGAGGAAATTAATATGGGCCAAGAAGAAATAAATTTGAGAGACACAGTATTTGCAGTAATATGTCAGCAATATTGCAGCAATGTGTCAGAGCTTTTTTTTCAGCAATAGATATTATCAGGTCTTTATCCGAGACAACAAATGGAAATAAATATATTGTTGTATTTTATGATTATTTAACAAAATGGCCAGAGACTTACTCAATGCCAAATCAGAAAGCAGAAACTATGGCTCAAATATTTGTCGAAAAGATTATATCTAGGTATGGAGCTCCAAAGAAATTGTTAACAGACCATGGAACAAAATTTCAAAGTGATTTATTTAAATCTATCGCAGAAGTATTTGGTATTTATAAACTGAATACATCACCATACCACCCTCAGCCAGATGGGTTAGTAGAAAGATTTAATGGTATTTTAATCAATATCATTTCATCATATGTGAATCGGAAGTAAAAGGATTGTGACTTGTTTATCAATCCATGCCTATTCGCCTATCGAAATGCAGTGAATAAGAGTACTGGCGAAACACCTTTTTATCTAATGTATTTGAAACGAAACAACATGCCAATTGATTTGGAATTTCAACCCCCAACTTCTCAATACTTGGACGTTCCGAATTATAAAGTAATAATGCAAGGACGATTACAATCTGCATGGACTCGAGCGGGGTTAAAAATAAAGTCTCGTCAGGAACAATACAAAGTAAACTATAATAAAAAGGCGCATGAGCATGGAATAAAAATCGGAGATTTAGTATATTTGAATAAACAGGAACCAGTAAAAGACATCAACAAAATTGCAAAGACCATTTAAAGGTCCATACACCGTGTGTGATGCTACGACAACTAATTGAAAGTTACGTCCAATAAATAATAAAAGAGCAGAAACAATTATAGTTCATGCCAATCGATGTAAAAAGTATATGAAAAGGAATATCAAATACGATCAAAACAAAAGAAACTTAATGAAACGTTAAATAAAAAGAAAATATTTTGTTAAATATTAAAATTTACAAGTAAATCTCACTTACGGTCTTTCAATACATTAACTCATTAGGGGCCATCCATATATTATGTGCGCAAAA
>CAUHTR010005598.1:0-11424 GCA_959609185.1 Schmidtea polychroa | reverse complement strand
AGAAATCTGGAACCGTGATAATCAATTTGATGATGTTCAGAAGGGTGTCACTAAACGACAATTCTTTACATGAGCTATAAAATTGATCGGAAATTTTCCTTTCACATGTTGGTTGAGCCGGCTTGTTCGTTTGTGAAACAACTATCTAGTGACAAATGATTGGATCAGGAAGTGGGTATTTGGAGAAATTCCAGATAAAGTATAGAAACAAGATGCCGTAATAAATACTGATTCAGAAATTATTTGGTGTGATTCAAGCAGTCTCGAGATTGGAGTAGTACATGAGAAAAGTCCTACCTGATTGTGCAGGCCAGACGATGGAACTCACATAAATCTCGCCAAACTGGAAACCGCATTGAAAGGAGTAGAAATAACCCTTGGTTTGAACTTGCAAGGTGTTGTAATCAAGATAGATTCGACTTCGTAGTATATCTGGTTCAATGCGTTACTCAATGATGAGTCCAGACCAAAAGTCAAGAGGTTCTCCGAATAATTTGTCCAACGTTGCCTTTAGATGTTCAAGTCGATAATAAACGAATACGATCTAAAGGTCACGGTGTAGTTAGTGCCGACGGAGTTGAAGAACACGTGGTTGTCACAACTGGAAAACAAATGCAACAGTTTTTTGTCCAACGTAGAAACTGCTTTAAGTGCAAACAGAGTTGATGGAAACATGAATCTAATAAGGAATTGCCACACGGATTATCATTTTAAAGTAAATAGGACATTGCTCTCAGCCAGGAAAATGGATCCATCAATCTCAAAAAATCACCAGTTAAGGAAATTGAGGGACAGTGTCAAACTTGTAAACGGGTCTATGGCAATTCGGATTGGGCACCAAGCAGATTCTAAATATGGCGGAGTTTCAATGAATATTTCTCAAGCATGTTGCTCCGTTCGAAATACTCTTGAACAGTAGCAGAATGTTTCATTCCAACGAAATTAGAAAGCTGTGCAAACTGTTTTGTGTAAAGATGATTTACCGAAAAGCCTATAGACCATCGTGAAATAATATTATGAAGAGTCCACCGAACAGTTAGAGCCACAATGGCACGGGTTGCGTGTAGTTGAGTGTAGAAGGCAGTATTTTTATAAAATTCTATTCCGGTGAGGGGTATTGATATCAATTCCGTTCCAGCAAATCTCTGATCACAACATCTATGGCGATATCTACTCGAGTTTCCAAGCCGTCCAAATCCAAATTTCAAACAGGCTATAAAATTTCTTAGAGTCTAAAGAATCTCGGGGTTTTATATTGTAGGAACTTAGAATTGTGATCGTGTGAGCTCTTAAACGTCAATAACCGTAGACGAGATAAATTAACATGTATCGGACATCAGATTAACCTCGGAGAATGTGAATGAAGACAGAGTAGACAGTAGTTCTTTTGAGGAAAGCAAAAACGAGAGTGAGGGTGAACTTATAATCATGATTTTGAGAGGCACAAATTGAGAAGGACTGGTTGAATTCGGAAATCTCAAAACTGGTTGGAAGATTGCGTTCAAGCAAGAGCTGGGGCGGAGGTGTAATTGTTTAAAAAGAACTTTGTTTAAAGAACTAGTTGAACGAAACTTGGAAGATTTTAAAAAGTGAAAAAATTAATTAAATAAACTTTATTATCTAGTTCCTTTAATGGAAAATAACAGTATGTAACATTTCACCAATTACATGAAAACTGATGTATTAGATCAAATCACAGACCAACTGCGGATTGAAATTTCTTAGCAAACATAATATTTATTTTGAATGAAAAAGATTTAATATTACACGAAGTTTTAAGAAAATTATATTTCAATGATTTAAAGCCTTCAGAAAAAGGCAATATTAATACATATTTAAATTCAACAATATTGTCTAATTAATCATCGATGTCTTTGTTAAATGGACATAGCCAAATGTTGGAAAATCATTTGTCTAAAATAACTAGGGGGATATCAAAATAGCACTTGAATTAGTCATTAGAACTACGACCTATCGACCACAGGGTAATAGTCAATGTGGTATCACGAATGGAACGATACAGAAAACCATCAATTTCACACTTAAGTAGTCTGAATTAGATAAAAATTATTGGGGAAATGTGTTAGACATCGCAATGGACTCCATACGTTTTCTTCTATCAACTGCTACCACTTCACCTCTTTAAATTCCTTAGATCATAAATACATAGAATAGACATCTCTGGCTTCCTCCGACTATCGGGAAACGAAATTTTCCTCAAACGTTTCGTCAAAGTCACAAATCATCCACTAGTTGACAAGTTAACATTAATCCAACCTCTAATTCCATTCTGTCATGGAATTAATTACCCTTGCTTTATATATAATATTAAATACAAATAGTGATTAATTGTCGATTTTCGCGTCTGTGTGCGCTTTTTACTTGGTTGATTTGAATTGTGTGCGCACACAGACGCGGACTATTGTGATTATTATGATTGTTAAGTTTAGTTGTGTGAAGTCAGAGTTTTTTGATGAATGAAATTTTGATGGTATCGAGTTTTGGATGGATGTTTTCAAATGGTTTTTAAATTCCTGTCCTGTTGGGAAAATATATGATTTTTGATATTATGCGTTATAACTTAATGGAAAATAATGATGATGCCTTGAATGCCTTTCATATTATGCGTTATAACTTAATGGAAAATAATGATGATGCCTTGAATGCTTTTCATATTATTCGTTACAACTCAATGGAAAATAATGATGTTGCTTTGAATGTTTCTCATATTATTCGTCATGTTCCTGTTGAAAATACTACAAACGACACTGATGGTTCCTTTTTTATGACTCCAAGAGATCCTGATAACTTTAATGGTGTTTTTGGCCAACTAATATCGAATTTATTTGGTGAATTGCTGCCGCAGGATTTTAGATCCGATTCGTCAGATTACATGTTTTCAGATCAAAGTTTTGACAAGTGTGTAACGAGTATTAAGAATCAATTTGAACAAAGTGGTCCTCCACTAGCAAATGAGGCAGATATTGAGAAATTACCAGTCAAGAAAATCACCGCAGCTAATGATAAAGGTTTCAGTTGTCTGTCAGATTATGAGGTGACCGATGAAGTGTACGAGTTGCTCCGTCGAGAAACGCGGACGATTACTAAGACGATACTAAGAACCAATCTTCAAAGGACAATTAAACAAATAGTTAATTCAAAACTATGTAACACTTTATTGAATAAAAACTTATTTACTGATTTGTTGTTTTTAGTTCAATTATTATTATATGTAATTGATTCATTAAAAATTATTGCAATGTCCTTTTTAATGATGAATTTTCTGTGATAAGAATGCCCATACATGGCATAGATAAGAGGAGAGAAATATAATTAATTATTAATTTAATTAATAACATAATTAATTTTACTTTAATTATTGTGAAACAGAGTAAAACATTTTAGTTGATTATATTTAACATTTAAATTTCCTTTAGATATAAAATAACATAAAAAACTGGTATTTCCCAATTAATTATTAGCAAACAAAATTGAAATTTATAAAAATCGATTATGAAATTGTTTAAATACTCACTACAATTAATTTACTTCTTTCAAATTTCAATGTAAATTAATTTCAAAATTTAATTTTAAATATTTAGTCAATATTTAGATCAGTTTATAAAAATGGTTAAAATCTGTGTTGTTGGGTGCTTACATGGTGAGTTAGACAAAATGTATGATGATGTTAGAGCAACCGAATTAAAATACGATTTTAAAACCGACATAGTATTATGTTGTGGTGATTTTCAGTCAATTAGAAATGAATCCGATTTAACTGTTATGAGTGCACCATTGAAATATCGTAGACTTGGTGATTTTGGAAATATTATGCTTCAGAAAAATCTGTTCCATATTTAACTGTCTTCGTTGGAGGTAATCATGAAGCATCAAACTATCTTCAAGAATTGCCTTATGGTGGCTGGGTTGCTCCTGATGTATACTATATGGGTTATGCCGGTGTCTTGAATTTTATGGGATTAAGAATAGTAGGATTCTCGGAATTTATAAACGTCATGATTATTACACCGGTCACCATGAGCATGCTCCGTATGATGACCAGTCAAAGCGCACTGCATATCATACAAGAAATATTGAAGCTTTTCGTTTAAAGCAACTTAAAAAACCAGTCGATATTGTTTTGAGTCACGATTGGCCAAGAGGAATTTATAATTACAACCCAACTCATATAGGGCAGCTAATGAAAGAAAAACCGTATTTTATCGATGAAATTCGAGCAAATACCCTTGGAAATCCAGCTGCAGAGGAGATATTAATGCATTTGAAACCTCGATATTGGTTTGCAGCACATCACCATTGCAAATTTGCCGCTCTCGTTCAATTTCACAGCGTCGAAAACCCACAGAAAACAACAAAATTTCTCGCATTGGATAAATGTTTACCGTTCAAAAATTATATGCAATTCATCGACATTGAACCGCAACTGGAAATCGAACTGTGTAATGAAAAGCATTTGTCTCTTGATCCGGAATGGTTGTGCGTTCTCAGGGCAACCAATCATCTGATGTCGATTGCGCGTACCACTTGCATCATGCCAATCGCCACCAATGAGGAAAAGTTCGCAGTTATTATCATAAATTATTATTAATCAATAATTTTATTAATTATTTTATTGATATTGTTTATTTATTATTAACTGATATTTATTATTAATAGTTATTATACACAAATAAAAAATTAATAATTTAAAAATATAATTATATTAATATTTTTAATATTTAATTTATTATTAAAATTAATGATTAAAAAATATTTTTCATTTTTTATTTTCATATTAATAATTAGAATTTAATATTAATTAAAATAACAAATTATTTATTTCTAATTTTTTAAATTATTATTCTATTAATTTTTTAATATTTAATAATTAAAAAAAATTAATTAATAATTAAATAATATATTTTTTATTTTTATTAATTATTTTATTAATAGTTATTATAAACAAATAAAAATTAATAATTTAAATATTGAATTATTTATTTCTAATTTTTAAAATTTATTCTATTATTCTATTAATTTTTTAATATTTAATAATTAATTTAAATTAATAAAAAATAATAATTAAAAAATAATAATTTTATTACAAATTTTATTTTTAATTGGCTGATAAATAAAACCAATCTATAGATCCGATTTTACTGCCACCGAGGAAGATCTGAAAGAATTGTCTGATTTATTTAACAATCAATTCAAAATACCGAACAATTTTGAAGTGACGGCGCCAGTGCACCACGAGGAGTATGAGGATGTGTCGAGGCTCCCGAAACCGGTAGCGATTCACACCAATCCACAGACAGATCTGATGAGTGCCATGTTGGAATTGACGAATCCGAATGCGGAATTCCTGGGCAAATCTTGCTCGCTTTTGGAAATTAGCAGGAAACTGAAGGAATCGAAAGAATCCGATGAGGAGAGTTCTGGTAGCGATGGTGGCGAATCATTTTGTGGTGGAGAGGATGATAATTGCGCTGCCGTGCCGGAGCTGATGGGGGACGGAGCGAAGGGCAATAATCCAGAGGAGATCGATATAGATATATGTGATGAGGAGGGGGAGAACGCAATGTCCAATGACAACGCCAGCGAAGCATTTGAGCAATACGATCCTGCGGATTACCCAGCCGATCAGAAGGAGGACAATGATGATGATGATGATGATGGGTATTGTCCCGCTGCTCCCTTTGTATGATTCACATTTCCCCAATGGAATTATTGCCGGTGATGAAATGTTGTGGACTTGCTGCACTTGCTCCTTGTGATATATGGATTATAAATGTTATTGTAAACGGGATTGTTGTTGTTGTTGTAGTTCCATGATAATATATTTAGTTCTGCTGCTGGCATCACATAATCGATATATACAAATAACACAGCTGACAAACACAAATAATCAATAAGAACAAGTCATTAAAAAATCATTTATTCACTCTACTGATTATATGCAAGGAAAAACCAATAAAAATTCAAATTATCGGGGATATAAAATATCTGGCATCAAAATTGATTGATTACAAATTCCAATTCAATACCGATTGATTTATCACTGATATCGATTATTTGGTGGGTGCTGACGGTTCTGTTGTTGCATGTCGCTGATCTGGTTCTCGGAGTAGGTCAGGCGCTGCTCGAGGATCGATACGGTCTAGAATATATATTGATTATCGATTATTGATCAATCGATATGCCGACTATCGATTAGTGATCAATATTGATTACCTGAGTCAAAATATCGAGTTGGCCAACAATGTATTGCAGTGTCGATGCAAATGAAGGCTCCATTTCCTCACGGCGACTCAATTGCTCCACATAGCTGCTGCTGCTGTTGACATTGGAATCGGGCGCCTGGAAATGCAAGATTACACCCAATTACACACCACTACAAATATATCAATAATGCTTACCCGAGCGAACATAGGTGCACCAATGGTGGTCACCTCAATGTCCCGAGGGGCCTCAGCGGGATGCCTGATCACATCAGATGAGAGAGCTGTCATGCATTTCCTGCGATCATTTGATCCAGACTTGCCCAATTGAATATTATCTGATCCGTCGGCCTTGTTGTGATTTGCAGTGCTGTGATTGGCTGGCAGTATTGCCTGATCTGAATTGATCGATCTGTCGCCATTGAGATCGTGCCTGCGCAGCTCCTGGGAACGCTTGATGATTGGCTGTGTGAATTTGCTGGTGGATTTGGTGCCAGTTGCTGTGTGCTGCTGTGCCTGGTGCTGGGACTGGCCGGGATGCCCAGCAGCAGCAGTTCCTGGGGGCTCAGCCAATTGCCCTGCTTGCCACAGGAACACTTGGTGATCGGCACCAGCAGATGCGAACATCTCACCGCAGTGAGAGAACGCAGTGCTCAATATGGGGCCCTCGTGACCTTGCACCGTGTATAGCAGGCGGCCTTCCAGCAAATCATAGATTTTCATGCTGGAATCGTCACTGCTGGAGATGAGGAAATTTCCCGAGGGGTGGAAGCTGACAGCATTGACAGGGCCCGTGTGACCTATCGCGGTGTTATATGGGTACCAGCGCGTATGACATACTTGTGTAGTGCTGCAGCAATTTGTTCATCCTGATGTCCCAGATGTTCACATGGCAATCGGTGCCTCCCGATGCGATATACGATCCGTTTGGGTGGAACGCCAGAGACGGCACAAAGCCTCCGTGCTCCTGGAATGTGTGAATGCACTCTTGGTTATGTCTGTCCCACAATTTGATCGTTTTGTCATCACTGCTTGACGCGATCAGCTGCCCGTCCGATGAGAACCTGAATGCATATTTATCACACAATCAAATGCTGCTATTTCCACTGGGCGCACCATTCCTAATGATTTTTTATTTGCTGGGGATATTGATTGATCCTAGCGTGATAGTGGGGGATATTATTGATGCTAGGGTGCAGATGGGGGATATTATTGATGCTAGGGTGCAGATGGGGGATATTATTGATCCTAGCGTGCTGATGGGGGATATTATTGATCCTAGCGTGCTAATGGGGGATATTATTGATCCTAGCGTGCTGATGGGGGATATTATTGATCCTAGCGTGCAGATGGGGGATATTATTGATGCTAGGGTGCAGATGGGGATATTATTGATCCTAGCGTGCAGATGGGGGATATTATTGGTCCTAGCGTGCTGATGGGGGATATTATTGATCCTAGCGTGCTGATGGGGGATATTATTGATCCTAGCGTGCTGATGGGGGATATTATTGATCCTAGCGTGCTGATGGGGGATATTATTGATCCTAGCGTGCTAATGGTGGATATTATTGATCCTAGCGTGCTGATGGGGGATATTATTGATCCTAGCGTGCAGATGGGGGATATTATTGGTCCTAGCGTGCTGATGGGGGATATTATTGATCCTAGCGTGCTGATGGGGGATATTATTGATCCTAGCGTGCTGATGGGGGATATTATTGATCCTAGCGTGCAGATGGGGGATATTATTGATCCTAGCGTGCTGATGGGGATATTATTGATGCTAGGGTGCAGATGGGGGATATTATTGATCCTAGCGTGCAGATGGGGGATATTATTGGTCCTAGCGTGCTGATGGGGGATATTATTGATCCTAGCGTGCAGATGGGGGATATTATTGATCCTAGCGTGCTGATGGGGGATATTATTGATCCTAGCGTGCAGATGGGGGATATTATTGATCCTAATATGAAACACCTCATTTAATGCGCCTCAGAATGGCCTGTGCCCGTAGATTAGCCAGAATCAGTGGAAATCCATACAAAATCAAACCAAAAAGCAATGTACCTGACGCATCTAACCCAGTTCTTGTGCTCATTGAGGGAATATGAGAATTTCTGACGATGCATTTTCCAAACCTGAATGAAAAAGGTTGTAAAGCAGCCAATAGTGAGAATGGATTCATTCATAGATCAACATTAAATGCATGAAACAAGGATTGCATGAGTCAATACAATCAAATAACAGAGTGACATCACACAGAATGACTCCCAGCGCCTCTCTATATCCCTTCAACCCAAATTAATTGAATAATCATTCATTAAATCATGAAATAAATATTCAAAATTAACCAATTAATTAATAGTAAACCTTGATAGTTTTGTCATCAGATCCAGTAACCATTTCTAGATTATCACAGGAAATATCAACCGATCTCACAGTGGCTGTATGAGCACGAAACACGAGGGATTCCCCTTTGCTGAATTAGTAAATCAAATCCTCAACAGTAAATATCATCGATAATAATGGCATTACATGCTTGGCACCCAAAGTCTGACAGTTTTATCTCTTGATGCTGATGCTACCAACTGGCCTGTTGGTGAAAATTTTACTGACAAAATTGCATCCTTTAGAATTGTTTATTTTTTTCATTTTGCTAATTATCTAAATGTTACTTCGTGTCCAACAAATCGATATGCCCTAGTTTGAGGCTTGAAATTCCAGATCATTAGGCATGAATCAATTCCACCAGATGCTGGAAATAAACAGTATTTATATAAAATAACCATTTATTATTATGAACCTAATTGTGAACTGTTGGGATTAAAATCTACACATGTTACTTTATCTTTATGACCTTTGAAGTGAACTTGGAGTTTAGGATCTTCCTGTAGTGTCATAGTATATTTATATTGTAAAAAATAAAATAATAAAGCAAAATACCATGAATGTTAAGGCAAACAAGACTTTTAAACTAATTTAAATTAAGCTTCAGTTAAAGAAATTTATTTAAACAAAAATAAAGTTTTTAAACAGTAAATCTTTGTAAGAAGTTGAATTTATTTAGTAACTGAAATTCATATTATAATAATCAAGGAAAGATAAAAAAATTAAATTTTAAAAATTCATAATTTAATAATAATTTTATTTATCATTTTGGAATTCAGTTTAAATTATACATTTTAATTTAAAAATATAAAATGAAGGAATTTGAACATTCAATAATTTTTAAATACCAAATATTAAATATATTCAAATTTTACAGGATGGAAAACTGCTTTGTAATGACAATTTATTTTCAAATTTAACAAAGTAATTACAAATTGTCAAATTTTCTTAAAATATGTTACATAAGTTTAAATACAGAATATTACATCTGACTAATACAAATTTTTTAGTGTTGTACTAAAGTGAAAAGCATTCTTGATTTATTTTAATAGTACTAAAACGCAGACATAGAAAAATCAAATTCGAATTTAGATTACTCCAACCCCCAACTAATACAAAGTAAAATAAAATATTATGAAAATAAAATCAAAAACTAGAACAGATTTTATTAAAATAAATAAAAACATAAAATCAACACATTTGAAAATTATGAATTAAATTTCTGAAATTTAGTATTTTAATGATTGAAAAAAGAATAAAATTAATTCGTGGAAAAAGGCGAATAATTATTGAAAAACAAGTATTTAATATTTTTTTTAATTTAAATTGTAAACTAAATTAAAAATGTTAATTTAAAATAAATAAAAAAATAATACAAAAAATGAATGAATGAAATATTTAAAATGAAAAATAAAATTATAATTCGATTTGTTTTAGTCGATTAAATTAAGTAAGTATTTAATTGTTTAATTCATAATTTGAGTATTTTTCTATGCCATTTTTGCATTAATGTGTTTTTACAACACTTTTGTCATTTTTTCAGTATGTACCTTTGGCAATTAGTTAATTTAGTTTTTATTAGATGATTTGATATCAACGATGTTAATTAAATATCTATGTTAATTTCACATTTTAAAACACAAATTTATATACTTGTATGGCAAAGTATTTGAGTAAGGGTAATGTATAGGCATTACGAGTTTGGATAAAGCTTTATAGTTTAATATGGGAATCTTAACTTTGATTTTATGGGTTTCTTATTCTCGTTGCTGACCTCTATTGGTGGTTATGTTTACTAGTACAAACCAACTCATTTTTATTAATATATGTTTCGACTTCGGTATCTGCAAACCTCAATCAGAATTTAGTTTAATCATGGGTGTTCTAGAGATGTAGAGCTTGGTTGAAACCCGAAAACAACCTGATTTCCCATTGGACCTGATTAGTTCTCAGATTTCTTGGGATCAAAGTGTAGATAGAAGACACAATCTTTCGACTCTTCGGATGTCCTGTTATATCCTAGCACAGTACAGTTACTAAGACTAAATCAAAAACTAATTGTAGTGGTCTCTACTGTTTTTTAGTCAACTTTTACGGAATCTTCTCCTGTAATTCGTTTCGTTTTCTTGACGTTGAATTCGTTGCCAGGCTCTTATTCTATCTATGTAATTCAATTACTGGTTCATGGTGATAGTCCCAGTGGAGGAGGGGAAAATACCGACTGACAGTCCTTGTCAAGGATCGAAAGACATGCTAGTAATAGGGACTTAATAATGCGTCTTATTCCGTTGCCAAGGTCTTCTTATATATTTTACTAACTTTTCTGTCATTCGTCAATTGGTTAGACTGGCATTCGGAGCTCAATCTTCTCGATATTCAGGTTCCGCTTTAGTTATTTTATCTACTACTGAACTTTTTTATCTCGTCAGGTCGAGACCAGGTGCCTCGATTTCTGTTGGGTTATTATGTTGTTGGTGAAATGTAAAGGTTTCCAATCAAATCTCTAGTTCGAAAGTGTGCTTTATTTGATCCACAATATAATAATTCTCAGGCAATAAACCTTAATTGATCATTACAGTTGATTACACGAATTATAACAACATGACCGATTCAACAATCAAGTAAGTAATTATACGGAGCTTTTTACAACACTACGTGAGGAATAGCTCCCAGTGTAAAATTCTCAAATACCCTAATAACCACTTGTATCACTGGCTGCTGATTTGACTCAACAATTGGGTAAATCGATTTTGATTGTACTTGTGCTTTGACTTAACTTAGATATACTTTAATTCTTTTATTTCAATTCAAA
>CAUHTR010005597.1:0-26591 GCA_959609185.1 Schmidtea polychroa | reverse complement strand
TACGGATGTATAGATAAAAGTAAAACGGTATTTATATATGTTGATTATTATTATTATTAATATATTTTAATTAGATTCATTATGGTTGAATAAAATTTTATGTTATTACATGTAAGTAATAATTAATAATTATTTTATAATTAATTAATATTAATATACCGGTTTGTTACAGGTAATTTTCGGGTCTATGACAAAAGGCCGAAAACCAAAAAGCCGATGAGGACAAATAGCCTACAGTCTTAAAGGCAGCCAACAAAACAAAAGTACGTCAGAATGTTCATTGCACTGAAGAATCTGTGCCCGCATTTTCTTGTTTCCGTTATGACGGATTTTGAAAAACTGCATTGAGGGACATATATGTCAGAGGATGTTTTTTCCACTTCTCGCAGTATATATATCGATAAAAACAAAGCATACCCGATATTAAACAGGCTTATGAACAAGAACATAACCTGGACTTTCCTCTAAAGATTCGACAATTGACATCATTGACTTATGTACTTGATGTCGTCCGTTGTTTTGAAATTCTAATGGATTCCGACTTTTATCAATAACATGAAGATATGCTAAGTAGATGGATTGGGAAACGCTAGACCACCCTCCCGCAGTTATAAAAAAATTTTCAAGGTTAGGGTCAAATTTTAAAAAAAAGGCATGACTCTCAAGGTCATTGAAACAAAGTCCATGGCTCATATGATGACTCATTGATGTCAAAAAAATTTCTCAGGGCTCAATTAAACAAATTAGTCATATGACTCATCCAGGTCATTTCAAGTCATATTATTATTTTTCAAAAATATTATTAAGTGGCCTAGCGGTGACCTACTGTAACACCATGTCTACTGATTTTTTTGAATAAATTATTAAAATCTTTTTCTTTATTAGCTTCTTGGTACAAATCATCACTAATTATGACATCACTTTCTTTAACCTACTGACCAGTTTTTATCGAATCCCTTTACTATTTTCATGCTTTTTAATTTACAGAAACTTGATTGCTTCAATCCATGTTTTTCATCGGCACCCCTATGCCAATAAATCCTGTTGAATTTTATTTTGAATAAATTTTATTTTAGTAATTTGCAAACAAATAATGTTTTCCGCTACCACTCGACAACGATTTGGTATACTGCATCATATATATATAATATATATATATATATAAAATGTTAATAATGTTAGCAAATATAAATTATCGAGGAAATTTTGATGAGGTTCCCACCAGGAAAAACCACAGCAAAATGGGAAATATCCGATAATATTTTTTAAGACAGGTAAATGCAGAATCATGGGATGTAAGAAACCCTTGGATATTAATATCAAATGAAAAATATTAAAATCCAATCAATTACCGTTACTATGGATATGGGACATAGTATCAATCTATATAACATGTCGAGAAATGTGATTGTATGTTTGAACCAGAATTGTTTCCGGCACTAAGCATATTAAAATATAACCCTATATGTGTCAATGTGTTTGCTAGTGGAAAGGTTGTCATGGTTGGGTTGAGAAATTTGGAGTATAGGGAATTTGTTAACAGTGTGAGGAATGAGATATTTTCATTGGTCAATTTCTAATTGGTTAATGATTGTTTTAAACAAACTGTTTTTTTGTTTAGAAATCATTTCACAAAATGTAGAATATTCAAAGTTCTCCAATAACAGCGATGAAAGAAAATGAACATTATGGTAATTTTAAATTTTTTGTAATTATTATTACTTTAATATATTATTTACAGATGAATATCAGGCAATAATACTGGAAAGATTGTCTTTCTATTACCCACAATTGTATGATATCCTGGAGGATCGAGATGCTGCAATTATTCCAGATTTAATATGCAATGAAAACAAGAATCTGGATATTCGATATTATCAATACATTTCTCTCGGATATGAAGATTGGAAGAGCAATGAAGGAAGTGAAACAAGAAGACCCCTGTGTTTTTGGATGCAGCTATTGCAATTTCCGATACCAAAGATATGTTGAAGAAATTATCATTCTAGTCAAATTTTGTCAAAATAAATATTTATGTTTAATTATTTTTTGTTTGTTTTTTGTAGTAAATAGTAATAGAAAATAGTAATAGAAATAAATAATAGAAATAATAATAGAAATAATAATAGAAATAATAATAGAAATAATAATCAGAAATAGTTTGAAAATAATAAAAAACATTATTAATAAAGAGTAAAGTTTGAATGAAATTAAAATCGAAAAATCACCAAAATTTTACAGAAGTACGAGGGAAAGAAATTGTTTGAAGTATTTAAGAGGAATTGCATACAATTTTCGGCTTCAAGTTTTATAATCTTGATTTATTTCTATTTATTATTGATTTATTGAATTTAAACTTCTTGTATTGTTTTCGTTGTAATTGTATTCTTTGTAAAGTTTTCGTTATAGTGACGCGACACGCCGGTATATACTCAACAGAATTTTTTAAATATTTAAATTTACCATATAAGTAATATTCTTCATTATTGTTATAAAAGTGTATATTTTGTTAGTTTTATCAAAAATTATTCAATTTGACACTTAAACATTGAAGTTATGGACATTTTCACAGTAATATTTAACAAATTCATAGACAATTTATGTATATTAGTTAGAAATAAAAATATAGTTATTTGAGTAACCTTTAGTTAACTTATGAAATGGAAAGTTGGAAAGATCGGAATTTTTAGTGACAAAGCTCTTGGTTAATCCACTATTGAGGCCCATTTCCATAGCAATAGCTTTCCATACTTAAACTTCATTTCGATGGTGTTTGGTGACATGCGGCTGACTTTCTTGTATGTGTCAATGTTGCCGAGGTATTTGTAAGCAGCTTCACAGTAACGGTTTTTCTCTATAAAGCAAAATTCTCCCCCTTCCCTCTCCCTAATAATTAAATAAAGCTATTTTTCTAAAAGTATTATTGAGGCAATTTTATAAAGATTATAAAATTAATTGTAGGAAAAATAATTTTATTTAAAATGTGGACGTAATTTCGATTAGAGACAAACGCGGAACGTAATTAATTTAAATTTTTCTTAATTAAATAACATAATTAAAATTTTAGAAGGGTTTCAAACTGTAAATAACAGATTGGAAGTCCTGGAAAAGCGAGTTTCAACAATAGAAGATCATATTTTTAATTAACAGTTAATTGTTTTTTATTTAATAGTATTTTTCTATAATCTGTACAATAAAAAGTAGAAAGCGATATCGATTTTTTTCCAAGAGCCATGGCACATGGGTGCATTCTATGCATTAATTGTCAAGGACTAATTCCAACGATTGCCGGCAACATAGATTATTGTCAAGAAATATGTAATTTTAACAGAAATGTTAAATTAGAAGTTGCATGTACAACAAATTCTTCTCGTTTACTGGCCTAAAGAAGCACCAGCAAATTAAAAAACAAATTCTTCCTATGACAAAAATATAAAAGATTTTGCTAATGTAATATTATGGAGAAAATTTTAATTGTCTTGTACTCTGCCTGTCCACAATCAAAATTATTGATATTAATAAATTAAAATCATTAAATAAAATATATTGCATAAATATTATTATATCACTCAATAACAGTGACCCTCCTCCCTTTAAATACACTGAAATTAAATTAGTAAAACTGCATAAAGAAAATTATAATAAATTACTACATAATTAATAAGTAGTTCATATTTGATGATGCGAATTGCTCCCCCCCCAGCTTATCCATATATTGTATAGAAAATAAATGCGGTAGTAGGTCTTTCAAATAAATATCGAATTTAAATTTAGGCAGAAAAAATTTTAATTTTTCATAGTAATTTTTGAGTAAATAATATTTCATTTGTTATTCCGAAATAGAAAACTATTTATAGAAAATATTTGGGCATCAATTCAAATCCTCTAATCAGTTCGTTGCTATTTAATAAACATTTTAACAATAGCAACATCTGAAAAAAGAGAATTACAGTTCCACTAGAGCGCAGGCTACCATCGGAAGATCATGAAAAGAAATTGTGGATACAAATACGATTTTTAAGCTATTTTAAGAGAGCTATCAGCAAAATGTTTTGAATCGTCTATCTGATGAAGACCGATAAATAATTAATGGTTAGATATTAATTACTGGATATCAGTTTACGACAGTAAAATTGATAGAAATTATATGAAACGATATATTGATGAAAGCATAGTAAAAATAAATTAGAAGATTAAAGCTGGATAAATAAAAGAGTTGAGAACATATTTGCATATACTCTAAAAATATATACAATTGCAATAAACAAAACATAATAATTATATTAATTTGTAAATAAATTTAAAACACCGCAACATAATAATTGATAATAAGTCTTTCATCATTTCGTTATTACTAATGAAACTGATATTGCCGATAACAAAGAGACAACATCTAATTATTTCAGGTGATTTGACAATACAATAATTAAAAGGTTTTAATTCATTTATTAATATTATTATTATTAGAATTATTATAAATATTATGAAGTAATATTAAAAGCATATTAAAGAAGATAATGAAAATCAACGAAACTCAGGAAACTCTAATTGATAAATGTCGACAAAATGTAATCAATTGGAGGACTGAAGAGAAAATGAGATTAATTGAGCGATTAGTTGAGGAAGATTAATATTTTTAAAAATGAAGATAATAATTTGTAATAATTTGTGAAATATTTTAGAAAAATAATATTTATTAAAGTAGTATTGTCATTCTGAATAACCATTTCCCAAGCAGGTAGTAATTTTTGAAAGTTTGAAATCATATTCTGCAGAAATTGTAGGGATCTCTCATCATTAATAGATCCACCGTAGTGAAGAAGTTCGAAATACGTGAGTGATTTTGCATAGTTGCTGGTAACAATAATAAGAACTTTGCGATCAGATATTGTCCATCTAGCACTAGTTGGACAATCACCTGTGCCATCCACTAAGCACGGTTACATTCTTTTGGAGGTACGTCTCGAAGGTAAATCCATTTTTCATCAATTACAATGATCTTTTCTTTAGCCTTTCTTGCCGAACATTCAAAATTTATTGACAGCAAGTGATTCTGATTCTCTTGTTATTATCAGTCAAAATGTGAGGAACCCATCTGCTGCAAAGTGACTTCTTTCCTAGTTCTTGTTTTAATATGCTGCAAACACTCGTTTCGTCAATGTCTGTGACTCTTATAATGACTTGAAAGCTTAAGTGGTAATCTTCTTCAATCATTTCAAGCACAATTATGATATTCTTTTCTGCAGTGCTCGTTCTTGGTCTTCCTTAACCTTATTTTTGCTCAAAAAGTGTTCGCTGTTCTCCTGCAAACTCTTTGGTATACTGCTGTACTCTCCGAAGGCTAACAACGTTCTCTGCGCCCCAACTTTCGAAAAGAAGGCGGTAGATTTCGGTAGCTGAAAAGTTATTTCGTGTTAAAGTTGCAACGAAGAAATTTATGTCGCAGTGCTTTGCCTTCATAATTTAACCAATTCTAAGCAATTTGTTTTAATTTAAATCTTAAACTTCCCAGTCTTGTTAATGATCTGTTTTAGAAAATTTACCTAAGAAAGGTCCACGTAAGAAATTTTAACCTTGATCTTCAGATATTTCCTGTCTGCTAATAACTAAATTTTTTTGCCGGCCCCTATAAATTATTTATTTCTTCAGTTAAAGCCATTTACATATCTTAAGCAAACCACATGAATTTATACAACTAGACTAGAATTTTATTCATTAGCCAATTAGATTTATTTATGCTTCACCACAAGAAAATTATATATTATACATTGTATACCAAGATTGTATACCAAAAAATACAGACTAATATTGCCGGCGGTCGACTAACATTGAAAAGTAGTAATTTATAGCAAAAAATAAGTTTAAATTGCATATAAACATAGATGATATCAATACCTATTCAATATCAATTTATTTTAATAACAGAAATTAATGATTACTACACAAACATAAAAATAATTTATAAATAAAAAAATGTTTTTATTTTATTTTTATTAATGCACACAATGTGCTTGCAAATATGAACTTGTATTATTTAGGTCGTATCAGAGGACGCGCTGGAAATTTGACATTGCATATTTTCGGCAAGTTTATCATATTGTGGTTACTTGTGTACTTACAGTTATTCGTAGACATGCTGCCAAATGATCATCTGTCAAACGGGAGATAATTGTGTCATTAATTGTTGCACATTTGCTTTCCGTAACTCAGTCCCAGGTGGATAATTATTTTCAAATTGTTTATGGACTGTTCCTAAAATGTCTTTCAGCATTGGCCCTTTTAGGAAGTGATACGATTGAAAGACAAATAATGCAAATACATATATCACTTTTCATCGTAAAAAAAAATTCCTGTTCCCATTTATCATTATAATGATATATCTACGGCTTTTTTGAATTTGAGGTCGGATGACTCATTGTGGGTCAAATAATGGAACTAAAACAAATCGATTGTTTTATCAATACAATAAAATATCATGATAATTAAAGCAGCTTTAGTAAAGCTGAATCTTACATGAAATTACGCCTACTGTTACTATTGATAACTTTCGTTGGGTTCGATACTAACACGTCGTAACTGAACCATACACTGACGAGCAGACCACTGGTGAGTAATGAGACTTCATGCAGAACCAAATGTAACGAAATATAGCGGAGTGTCACTTGTAAAACTGCGCTACGGTCGCCCACAGGATGGTTATACCCAACGATAAGTATGCGTGTTGGCTTTTAGAAAGAGACTGTCATCGATAATCGGCTAGCTTCGGATTTGTAGCGCGTCGTCTATATCGCACGTGCGCTTAGCAGCTGATTCCATCGGCGGGCGACTAGAAATTGTCACGCGGTCGACGCCTTGGTGTAGATAGTGTAGATAGATAGTGTAGATAGATAGTGTAGATAGATAGTGTAGATAGATAGTGTAGATAGATAGTGTAGATAGATAGTGTAGATAGATAGTGTAGATAGATAGTGTAGATAGATAGTGTAGATAGATAGTGTAGATAGATAGTGTAGATAGATAGTGTAGATAGATAGTGTAGATAGATAGTGTAGATAGCACCAGATTTTAAATTAATATCACGCAAAAATATTTCTTTGTTGGAATAGAAAGTATTGACTCAACAATTGGGCGATTTCTGCCAAAATAATTCAAAATCTTTCATTTTAGTTAAACAAAGATCCAAAAAAATCCAAAATTCAAAATCCAAATTACAATGTCAATGTTGAGGCAAAGGACTAGAACGCGCACACACATGCTAAGAACTGACTTAAAAATTGATATCAAAATTTGCGCACAAACGCGAGCGCAAATCTAGTTAGAACTAGATTGGCCGAAACACTAATATATTTTATTTTATTGCACAAGACTGTCAAAGTCGGGGATTTTGTTTACCAATTATATTAATTGTTGTATTTCAAATAATGAATTTATTAACTTGTAAATATTTAAGTATTAAACTGTAGTTTATGACATAATGTATAATCAATATGACTCAAAATTGATAAATGAATATTGAAATATATTTGTAAAAAGAGGATAAACCACAATGTTAATTGTCATTAATATGTCATTTAGAAAATATCACATTAATGCAATTTTGAAGTTTAACAAAAAAGATTTACATAGAAACTAGAGACTTATTAAATAATGTTGATTGTGATAAATATAAAAAATCATCAAACGATTTCAAATTACATTCGTTTATTATATGGTTTTCAACAATCATAAGGTATATTTCGTTATAAATTTATAAGTAAGCAACTTATATAACAATTCTTTGTCATTAATTTTATTTGGTTTTACAACTTATTTTATACTGTTAGGAATAGGTCCTTGGTCATAATATAATTCAAAACTAAAAATAGGTTCGGAATAATAAAATGATAAAATAATTACTTTAAATAAAATATAGATATATATAAAATACTAAAAATAGATGTAAGCTATACTTGAGTATCAAAAACATCGATATATTACTGATTTATAGTCTTTAAGATCTATTTTTAATAAATGCAATGGAAAAAAATCAGTGGTGAAATTGGAAAAAATGTTCTCATAATTCTTATAATACTATAAAAAGTATCTTGATAAATATAGATAAAATATATTAAATTTTATATAAACAGTGGTTCAAAATCAGAACCAGGGGACGATAGCAGGAAAACGAAAAAACGTGATTATTTGAGAAGTACAGAGTACTAGTGAATTGAAAAAAGTAAAAGAAACAAACAGAATCGATCAATTAGGAAACAAATTAGTTGGAGTTATAAACCAGAGAAATTGGAAATTTTGGATAGTACTAACCTTTAGTAACTAAAGTGAAAATGAAATCGATATCGGTTATACAGCTGTGGTCGACATTAGAAATCAGACTATAAATTGAAAATAATAGAGACGGAAAACAGAGGTGAATTCAGAAGATATTTAAACTAGACTATTGCGTTGGAATTGTAGAAACAGATTATTTATTTCAAAGTAAAAAATCACATCGGTGGAGGATATTTCTTATCCTTTGTTTATAATCGTTTAATTAAGCGAATACAAAGTATGTAACCAACTTTAGCGTTCCCTGTGTTCCCAAAAATCATCCCGCTTCCTTATCCTTTTCTTATTGTTAAATTTGCGATCGTTGTGCTACACAGGAGTCAACGATTTCTTGCAGGCTACGACAAACAGCAAGGATTAATAAATACGTTTCTTGTATTTACCTTTATCACAATTGTATAAACTATTTTTGTAAATTGTAAATAAAAAATTTAGAAAAACCGAAGTTGGTTTTATTTTATCTAAATTATAAATTACACGCAACCAAATGAAATATTTTCTGTTTATATTATCTTTTTTTATCTTTTTGATCTTAACAATACTATTATACAACTTATTATAACTATTGATTTTACCCCTAAATACCCTTCGTAAGCGACTTTGATGCTACAATTTAGTGGGTAGTAGTCAGCAAAAGATGAGCCCCGTCGCAAGGACTGCTAATTTCCTAACGCGCTCATGGGTTCATGAGTTTACCATAAAAGGTTGACGATTGTCGCCCTCGTCATTATGTTCGTTTGGCCTAACCCTTTATCAATGATTGTTATTTGAGATATCTGTATCAAGATTTTTAACCTAAACAAATAAGAATTGAAGTTGGAAACACGAGATTGTACGATCAGTGGGTTTTAATCCAAGTGACATACGATTAAATAAACGAAGTGTTACAGAGTTGTTCGAACTATGAGTGATATTGGTTTAACAGCGATTTATATTATTGATAACCAATTTAGTTTTAACTTCTTTCGCTTTTTTTCAGAGTTTGAGTAGTTTTTCTTTATAATTTTTGATAAAAATTCATAAAAAAGAAATAGCATTATAAAACATCCTTATATAAAAAATTCCTGAAAAATTTTACTACTAAATTAACATGCTTAAGCTACTACTATTAATTAGTTAGAACTACATCTAAAAGGAAAAGGAATGAGCACTTTAAGCATAAATTTTAATTGTTCCAATACATAGTGTTATTTACAATAATAAAACATTGACATAACCAAAATAAAATTACTAGAGATAATATCCATAGAATTGAGATTGGTTCTTATAATAGTCGATTACACCGAAAATAAAATTGATCCAAATATATGTCTACAAATAAGTTCGTAAAATGCTTGAACTAAAATTGAGCTATTGGCAAAGCTCCAATTGAAATTTTAAAAGTAGCTTAAAAAGAAGATAAAGTGTCTACTGAGACAACTCTATATAGTCTTTATGCTATTGGCTCAACCAATCAGGATCATCTTAGTGTGTAATTGACCAGGTTTTTCTGATTTTTCATTTTTTTAATTACAATCATTTTGATTTAATTTGTTTATTTAATTTTTAAATAAGTTCTTTTCTTTTGATCCCGCTTGGTTGATCAATCGCTTTTTCCCACACCATCTTTATCGCATGGATTCGGAGGTGTTTTCGCATCTTTGTATTTTTTCAGCGATTATTTTTTTGTTTTATTGCTTTCTAACTTATGTTTCAAGTGCGACTTCTTGCATTTTCGGTTTTTATTATTTTTGTTTTATTTCTGTTTTTATTTCTGTTTATTTGATGTTTCGATTTATTTTAAATGACTTTATGCTTTTTCTATGTTGTGTCGGTGTCTAATTTGATTCTTTACCTTCAAGATTTTTACAATCAAAACAAGAAAAGCTTATTCGGGAAAATTCTGATTTTTATTTCTTTATAACCCAATAGTTGTTTTATTCTTTGCTTGTCTTGTTATTATATTTATATTTTCCAATTTCTTCCAACTAGTTTAGATTTTTAGTCCTTTCCTAGTGTTGTATTATCTCTCTGGATAAATAGCAAGGGTTCTTCTTGGTTTTTCCCTAACACTTTAATTGACGACCAAAATTTAAAGGCTGCATCGAAAAATCAACTAAGACCTTCTGTGCGAGAGCTTGCAGCGAAACACTTAATAATTTATATCAAACCGTTGCAAACAATGTGCAAGTAATAAGTAAGCCAACAAAATAGATAAATGGACCCCTGGTGACTTAACTCTTAAATACCCAATACTATTTTATTAAAAATTCGATGAATATTTCGTTACATTCAATAAGTTATTACCCTTCATTTTGCGTATCACAGTGCATTTTTATAGATTTTTTATCCTTTATTTATTTTTTATACATTTTTACATCATTAATATTGCTGACGGTTTTTAAAATAATTTCATATTTAAAATTTTATAAATGATTAATTGATAAGAATATTTGATCAAGTCTAAAATGAAAATTACACGCTAAATTAACATTATAAATTACATATATAAAAGCTTCTGTGCGAGAACTTGCAGCCAAACACTTTTTTATGAGTATTTTTTTTCTAAATTCGGAGTCGCGTTATATTCGGGCTAATACGGTAATTTATATCAAATCGTTGAAAACAATGTGTAAGTAATAAGTAAGCCAACAAAATAGATAAATGGACCCCTGATGACTTAACTCTTAAATACCCAATACTATTTCATTAAAAATTAGAATGTACACTTTAAACATTAATTTCTTCGAATACTTAAACTACGATTACATCATATATGACATTTCAAAATAGAATGAAGTTAGCTGCGCCTCATAAAATTGGTTTGTGTGGGAAATTAGGAATATTTACATATAAATTGTGACGGTTGTATCTTTTAATATACGATGGGTATTTAAGAGTTAAATCATGATAAAAAATTGAGACGTTTAGAAGTGGTGCATCAACCATGTTCATCAAATTAAAGCATGATCAATTTTTGCATTGAAAAGTCCCGTGTGATTAAAAATGGATGATATAATAATTTGAAATGATCGCCACAATGGCTAGATTTAGTTGAGAAAACCAAACAAAGCAAAGAATACGAATAAAGCAATGATGACTATTTTTGGAGTAGTGTCGGTGTGATGCATCACAACTTTCATTACATTGAACAACTTGAAATTGTTTGTCCTTAGTGAATAAAAAAGGAGTCATTTTGTTGCATGATAACACAAGCCTTCAGGTGGCGAAAATGATACTTTGAAAGATGAAAACTGTCATACGTTCAATATTCGCCCGACTTCTTTGAATTATTTAAACGATTATCTCCCTAATAAAGAATTCAGGAATCAGAGTTAAATTGATCGATCTTTAAAGAATGCATCACCTCCCGTAACGACTTTTAAAAAAGAATTAATTACTTAATGCCAAGATAAAGGTACATAGATTCAAAAGGAAACTATTTTGACTGAATAAATGCAATATTTTATGATTATACCATCATTTACGTAGGCATTTACTATGGTGTTGTTTAAAGTAGCAAACAGTTTAATAGTTATTGTATAATAGTCTTACAATTCAGATATAATTCTATTTATAATAAAATACAATTATTGTTAATAACTATATTTATAACCATCAATTTACATTAAAATATTTAAATTATTTTAAAATTTAAAAATATATTGTTGTAAACAAAATGAAAACTTCAAATAAAAAAATGTCTAACAAAGTTACAAAAATAAAGATTACAAAAAATTCAACCGAGCTATTCAGTTTTAAATCAAAAGATTTTTCCATTGAGGATATCAAATCAGTCGGAAATTATACTCGTTATAAAAAGAAATTCAAAGTCATTTTTAGAAACTTAAAAATTCTTAATGGTGGACTGACACAATTAATTGTGTTAAGATCAAAATTTGGGGGAGATAATAGCATGAAGATTGACTCTAATTATAAAATATGAATTCGGTTGATCTTGTTTCTATTAAGATAAATGTAGACAAACCCAAATACTTTTCTTAGCGTATACGTTTTAATTTTTAATTAAATTTACAAAATGACTGTACAAAGTATAAAAGAATTGAAGCTTGGATCAAATGGATATTTACTTTAACAGTCTCAAAGGATCGATGGAAATTGTGTTTCACGATTTACACACTGGTCAGAGATGGATATGAAAGTGACTGTAACAAAGTCAAATATCATGTTTATTTGATGCCGTAAGTCGGTTATTTTTGGTAAAATTAAAAATTTATTGATTTTAATCTGATAATCATTTCTATCGTTGAAACTCGATTTAAATATAAAATAATCGAACAAATTCAAATAAATTTTTAATGTCAATATAATGTGTTATCTGATTTATATTATCTGAATAAATATTACTCTTTGAATTACGAGCATATTTCAAAAGATACATTGAAAACTAATGTCATATAAAACCTTAGCTGGATTTGTGTAACATTGATGTTATCATATCATGTCGGAAACGTTAAAATAATTAGCGCAATTCCGTTGAATTTACTGATTTATTTAAAAATTTATAATTTTTTTTAATATTGATAAAGTTGAATATATATTTAAAATCAATGAATAATTAATTATCGAATTAAAATCTGCAAAATGAGTTAGCAATATAGAATATGATAACGTATTGATGTGGAATTAATAAAATATTTTAAAAAAGATGAAAATATACTAATGAAAAGGTATGCAAATTGAAAGAAAAGCATTATTTCTCGTAGGTCCATAATTTGACATGATGATTAATGATACAAGTAAAGATTATTGATTGAAAGATGTCTAGAAAAGTAATAAATTATTTTAATTTTTGGAAATTGTAGAGAATACTGTCAACAATCGTCAGGATTGGAATTGAATGAGATTAAATAATGAAACAAATTATGAGAGCAGAAAGGAAATTCGATTTAAGACTTTCAGAAAGATTAGCTTAGAAATTAGATAATGAGAAGTAAAAGACCAATATTGAAATATCTATCTAATGTCATTGCTGAATCGCAAAATTTAGACATTCATTCAAGTTTTGACTAAGATTGGATAAAGGAATTTATAATTGGTTGATTAGAAATTCAATTTCAACGATATTTGTTTAAGCTGTCAATTTTAAATTTGCTTGGTTGTAATATAGTAAATAATAGAGTTTAAAGTGTAAAAATAGATTTTTTTTAATATTTGTATGACTGCTAAGAAATCTACAATATCATATAATCATGTGTCAATTTATAAAAATTATGTTTACAATTTCAACTATCAAAAAAAGCCTTTTAATTATCAATTTTTGGAGAAAATATTATTATGTAAATAGATTTTTTTTCAACACTAATTTTTGTCAACTATAAATTATCTACCACAATTAGTGAACTATTTATCCATTTCCGAGTTATTGAAATCACTATTCTGTTAAAATAAGAAAAGCGACTCTTGAATACATCATATAAATAATAGTTTTCATATGATGACAGGATAATAGCATCTATATTTCTATTCAACTTCGTGAAGATTTTCTATTTGTGGAGATTTAAGGTTGATGTTATAGTAAAAAGTCAAACATAAGAACCAAAATCCAATTCTAGAAAACTATTTGTTGAAACTGACTCGTTAATATTTTTTTGAGTTGATGTTACAAAAGTCGAATCAAATTATATCCAAAAGGTTTTCTGTTTTTTTATTTCTATTTTACATATTTTTGATTATTTATAGAGAAAAATATGATTCTCTAATTTGATCTTGAAAGAATGGAAATACAGATAAGAGAATATAATTTAAATTAAAACTATAATTATATTATTTATTTTACATCGATTTTCATGATCAATATTAATATATTTATGGGTAGAAACCTATTTGTATGCTTAGAATCTAAGTCCTTAGATAATAGTTACATAATAGTTAACATAACAGAGTAGAAAGTCATTAGAAAAGAAAATTAAATTTAATTATATAATTCTAATGTCCTTATTCAAGAGAGTGGCCTTGCGCCATTGATTACAGAGAAAACTGACAGTCTGAAGAAATACCATATACTCAATTCATTATTACAACCAAAGATTAGCGATAGAGAGACGAAAAATTAAAGTCATAAAACGTTTTGCTTTGCAAAACAATTAAATGATACTTTTGGGATAACCATGTGGAAGTTATACTTCAGACATGAGTAAGTAGTTAGTGGCTTATGGCAGCAAGTTTACAGATAATTACTTCCAGGAAAAAAGAGTCTGTATGACTTGCAACGATATTAATTTTACATATAAACTCATTGCGAAATGTTTCTAAATCTTTATATTGTAATTCATACATTCTAAGTTTAGATAGATCAAGTACAGACTGACCAATGTAACTTGGTCTATCTAAACATATAGAATCTGGATTTAATAAAGCGGTAATTAAATTATCATCTATTTTAATGGATTTTTTAAAAGATGGTTTTGAAGAAAATTTAACTAATTTACCGTCGGTAGTAGAAAGACGAAAATTCATTCTTCTCTTTAAATTTTCTACTGTTTTACCATATAAACTGTTATTTAACAATTTGTAATACTTTTTGTCTAAACTATTTATGCATTTTGCTCTTAATTCAGTATTGGTATCTATGTATTTTTTAAAAATTGGAGATTGCTTATTTACATGTGTTACTTTAACACCCAGTTCCAAATATAATTTTAATAATCTCCAATAAATCACATAATTAGATTTTGGAGGATGGGTTAATAATAATTTTTCAACCTTTGACCCAACAGGTTTCATTTTTTCAGCAGCTACAGGGAAATCGTCCAACTTATCATGAAGCTCAGAAGAAATTACAAGATCAACTTCAAGAGTGTATCCATAAGACAAAGATTCAAGATTTAAATTCCTGCATTCGTCCATTATTAAATCAAATCCATCAAGAACCCAATTAAATTCACCACAAGGTAATGGTTGACTTAAAGCCCAACCGTAAAGATTATTAATATCTATATAAAGTAACTCGGTGTTTTCATCGGTTTTTACATGTTTATTTACAAAAGTAAGACCGCCTCTTATTATATCCTCATAAAAGCTAAACATTTCGTTTACAGTTATCAGTTCAATCGGTTCATCTAAAGACATTAATGCAGAAGACCAAGACATACGGGAATTCCAAAATAATTCAATGGTTCTAACCTATTGTGAGCAATAGATTTCAAACGAAAACAATCGAGTTTTAAGTATCTCATCATGTAGTCTAATAAAGTTACGCAATTAGTTTTAACCCAAATCTCCTGAGCTTTTTCATATTCGAGTTCAGTGACACCTTCCCAGATTGGTGGTAATTCATAAGTAGTTTGGAGAATATCTGAAGATGTAGCGAAATTATAAGGAAAGATTCATTTTTCAGAAACTATAGTGCCAGTAAAAACAGAATTAGTTAAAGGTAAAGTATTCAAAGTTTTGACTGCTTTAGCTAAAGAATCATTAACAAATTGATAAGAATCATTGAATCTTAAGCTAATTTTTCCCAAATGTGCAATCAACGAAATAAATTTTTCAGTTGTGATTGGGATACATCCTAAAGTCCAATTCTTGAATTTATTTAGACCATATTTAAGTATGTAGTGCATATCGTATCCTTTCAAGTTGTGAAATACGATAGGCAAAATCTTATTAATTTTCCTATTTATGTTGCATGTGCTACAAGCAGCACCCAAGTATTTCCCAGTAAAATGATCGTGATCTCTAACAGGATCGACGATACATTTCATGCAAAGGTAACAAAGAGATGCAATATAAAATTGTTGTTGTTCAATATAGTCAATTTTATTATAGGTTTCCTACCCATTTTATAATAAAAAGGAAGAACTTTATTTAATGCTATATCCTCTATAGCACTTAAAAATTCTTACGCAATCTAAACCTATAAACTGCTGATACGATTTAGATCCGTCAAAGTTATTAACAAGTAAAGGACTAACAGATATTGGCATGTGTCGTTGGCAGTGAACATTGTCGGAAGGTAAAATAGCTTCAAAATCGGCATAAACTACAAAAGGAGGAGTTATTGTTTTCGACCAGTCAGAAAACTGTAATAATTTATTTTGAGGGAATATGTAAAGCGTCGTTCCTAATTGATTTCTTTTACACAATACTTCATGTTTGTCCAGCGCGTGTTTATATCTAAACCCATTCAAACACCATGGCACCATAATGAACGTATTTGTGTAGGAAAACTAGTGTTTATGTGGCAATTCATTAACTTATAGCAAAGTAATGGAAATTGTTTCCTTTATTTAATAATAAATTAATTATAGTTCCGTCTAAAACTTTGGAATGATGTATAATATCCAAATTCGGATATTTTAATACATAATTGTCGGTTAATTGGCAAGTATTGTCATAAGAAAAAACATTAATTATTAAACCTGGATTTTTAGCTTCAAATTTCCTAATATATTTTAGTTTCATTGGTAAATCTGACGAGTTATATACAAGATCGGATAACTTATAACTCGATGACCCCGTCTTTTTTAAATTCGATTGTTATTCCGAATTGAATTGTGACGGAATCTAATTCATTAATAATATCTCAATTTATTTATTAATGGTTCTGGAAATATTATTTCTTTTATATTTAAATCACTTGTATCTAAGCTCAATATCTGGTAGGTGCCTCTTAAATCTCTTTGTACCATTGGAACATTACCACCTATTTGTATATTATTTATTCCATCCCAAGAATCAAGGGAAATGCTATCTAATCTGTCTAGGGATTCAGCAAAAGGCAATCTGACCTGGGATTCAATATCTAATCCAACCTGGGATTCAATATCTAATCCGACTTGGGATTCAACATCCAATCCAACCTGGGATTGAACTACGTCTAATTTAATTTTTTTATTTGTGATATTTATTTCTACAGTTAAGGGTCTTTTAAAAAGAGTGTCTTTTTTAAAATTAAACCTATCTAAATGATTTTTATGTTTATTGTAAAACGTAATATATGTTACTGGGTCACTAGTTTTACATATAAAATAAAAATAAGTTTTATTATAATATTTTTTAATATAATTTTCCATTATAGAATGGCATTTATTATTATGTTCTTTTGCCGAACAATAATTTGAGTAAAGTATACCTATAAAATAAATATTTAATAAAAATCAACTAAAATTATTATAAATTTTTTGTTAATTTTCTAAATATTGTATGCAACCAATCAAAATTAGTTATTTGTTATAAATAATAATTTAATTAAATAAATGATTAATAGAAATAGTATCCTATAAAAAGAAAATAGTACATCAGTTATATGTATGTTATGTAAACCTCCTGTTCAATACCTTCAATATAATATGTACTATTTGAAATATCCTATTACTTTTTGTATTGAAAAAAAATTTTTTGTATTGAAAATCCCAGGACCATCGAGACCCCCTCACTATAGTCTGAAAAATCCATGCTTTTTTAGTGGTAGTCGGATTTTTGTATTGAAAAAAATTTTTTTGTATTGAAAATCCCAGGACCATCGAGACCCCCTCACTATAGTCTGAAAAATCCATGCTTTTTTAGTGGTAGTCGGATTTTTGTATTGAAAAAAATTTTTTTGTATTGAAAATCCCAGGACCATCGAGACCCCCTCACTGATAAAAAAAAATTTGGACCAAAAATCCCTGAAAGCAAAAAATGTGAGTTGCAACAATTGCGTAATAAAAAGTTGCAACAATTTTACCCCCCGGGGGGGTAATTGTTGCAGCGGGCTACTAACTACACTGAATTCGCTATAGAAATGTTTATAACTACTGGCTGTAACCATTCGTTTTGTACTAATTGTTTCTTACAATGGTTAATTGATTATACTCATTGCCCGCTTGACAGACTTGAATTGGATTTATTAAAGAAAGATTTATTTATAGATTATAGGATATTATTTAATCTGAAACAAGAATTTTATAAACTTCGTTTTAGATCCTGTATTAGAAATATCAACCGCAAACTGATGAAATATATAAGAAAAACACCTGTGGATTTGGAATATATATTAAATAGTATCAGAGCACGTAATCGAAATTCTCCTTTTGCAAATTTTAAAAAAATATATAATTGGGCTCAATGATTATTTGAATACTAATTTTTTCGGAATTAAAATACTTGTTGAAAATACTGATTTGGCATCAGATTATTTAACAAAAATATACCATTTAATTAGAAAATTACTAATTAATGAAAATAATGAAGAATTTATTGAAAGGATAATTGGTTCTTTTATTGAAGATCAAATATACTTTAANAGAAACAAGGAAAAAATTAGCGATTTATTTAGGTTTTGAATACGAATTAATGGAAAGATGTTTGTTGAATTATAGTAACCAATATTTAGTATATTTGGGAAATATACAATTTATTGTTGATAATATTTTAAATATAGAAGATGTCGGTGGTTTATTACAAATAACTCGAATGATAAGATTGTTGATCGAGCAAATTACTTGGGATGATGTTTTGAAAAATAAGCTGGAACAATTAATTGAGAATATTATTTTAATTGCGAATAATATTTTGTTTTGTGAATAAATTATTTTAATTGTGAATATTGTGAATAAATTATTTTAAAAACAACTTTTTATTATAAAAATTTATTTCATTGACTTTAACCAAGCCAAACAATGTTGTCCACATGTTTTTGTTATAGGATTTTGGTAACGTATTCTATTGTATTCAATTGGCATTGGCATTGATTGTAGTTTATTGATTAATATAGGCGGATAATAGAATCCCATTGGATCAAATGCATATATTTTGTCTGGTTTCACGTATACTGCAAGCCAATGTTCACCATTCAGATTAGCAGATTGAGTATTTACAATTATTGCTTTGTTGACATCTAAATAAGGTGTTTTGTCTAACGGGAAAACACCTAGAAATTCTTTTCCTAGTAATTTTCTTTCAATAATTTGTATCTGAATAGAACTAAATTAATAAAAATTAAATTATTTAAATTATTTCTTACTTACTATTTGATTAATTGATTTTCTATGTTTGGTTTATATTATACCAAAACAGTATGAGTAGATGTAATTTGAATTTCTTTTTCAAAAACTCCATATACAATTACAGAAACCGCTTTAGTAAGTGAAGATGCACATTTAATATCTAATCGTAAATTTCCGCTTTGTGGTAACTGACTTTGATGAAGATCATAATCGGGTGCCAATACAAATGTAAAGAATGGATACTTGTTCTTAAAATCGGACATGGTGATACCACAATTCATATTTTTATTTAGATATCCCATATTTCTAACAATCGATTGCATATAACTTGTACCATAATCATCTTTCTCAAAATCTTGACTATATTTTTCACGATAATCACTTTCTTTACTTAAAGTTATGGACTTGACATTAAAGTGATCAAATATAGAAAACGATCCACTAAATCTTTTACTAGATTGAAATGCAACAAGAATAAAATTAGGTAATCTTCTATCTCTAAATATTTGTTCTTTATAAAGAGGAAGAACCAATAGGTAATGAGAAATCAACAACTTCTTTGCTTCTTAAAGGATAAATTGCATTTTTTATGTCCTGCCAAAACTTATGGTTCAACACAAACTCTTCTAACCATTAATTTTGCATCTAATAATACAATTTTCGGTTCAATTTTAAGTTAAACTAAGTGTTGGAATTGATCACTAACACCTAGTAGTAAATATTTAGGTTGATCAAAGATATCAAATTGAAGTGGGGAACATAAAGAAAAAGATTTTGATTTTTCAATCCATGTTTTTCTCGTAAGATCTTTGTTAGTATACCCCATTCCACCTAAAGATGTTAGTTAAGTATCTCCGTCATAATTTATAAATCATCTTTTTTATGTTTTTCCACCCAAATACATTTCAAAAGAGGAACCAATGTATCACCAACAATAATTGGTTCGATAATATTTGTATAAATAATCAATTGTTGATTGCGTTGAAATATTTCAGGTTCTTTAAAACCAATAATAAGTTTGTCAGTATGTTTTTTCTAATAATCCTAAACTATTAGCTAAAAATTTACTAAATTGAACTTTACTGACATCATCGTCCATTACAATTTTAACGATTTTTCCTTTTTGAATATCAACAGATTTAAATGGACGAGGATAAAAGGTTGGTAGTTGATCATTTATTTGTGAAAGATCTGTAATTTTTTCTTCAAATGTATCTGTAAACTCAACATCGTAATAATATTGTATAGTTAATCGAATTGTATCAAACTTTATTTTTCGATTATTTGGAGGAAGTGATTTGATTCAAGTTTTCTTTAAAATTTATTTCTTTTTCTGTAAATCCTAATTTTTGTACTTCTTTAATACTATCGAATTCTACTTTAAAAATAAAATATTTACAATTAATGTTCAGAGTATTTCCATCAATATATATTAAATAAAATGGAGAGTCGTGACTGATTATATATTCATTTTTTTCTTGGTTAAAGTAAAAGTATTCATAACTTGTATGACATTTGAATTATTGTAAAAAGGAAAATAATTATACACAAAGGTAAAGTCCATGATAGCTACTTCCCATTCACCATCCAAGTAAATAAGATTTTGAGATTCAACATTAAAATTACTAGCTTCATTATTTCGATGAGTCTGAGGACATCTATTAGAAGGCAAATTCACATAAAAATCTATTTTTAATCATTTATTTTACGAAAATGTAATGTCAAGTGTGTATCCAAATAGATTTCAATAACGGAACTCTTACATCTCCAACAGTCAATGGTTCGATAATATTTGAGTAAATAAACATTTGTTGATGATTAAATAATTTTGGAATTTTTGAACCAATAATTTCTTTCTCTGTAAATGTTTGTTTCTTTAATCCCAGTGTTTTTGTTAAATTTTTATCAAAGGTTATTGATGAAATGTTATCAGCAAGACTTATTTTAACCAATTCATTATTTTGTATTTTAAAATCTTTAAAGGAGACGGATTAATTGTCATTAGCTGACCATGTATTTGGATTTTGAAATTCGACATTAAATTTACTAGCTTCATTATCAGGGAAAATAAGAGGACAACTATTAAAAGGTAAAATAATATAAAAATCTTTCATAATATTTATTTAATCAATTGATTTTCGGATATCCAAGTTTGAGTTTCATATCCATGCTATTTAACATAGTATTGTTTATATTTACCCTCTTTTTTGGTTTTTAAAATCTTTTGATTTCTAAATATTATAGGAGCAGGAATAACTTGGAGTTCTTGTTCATAAAATTTACCGGTGATTGATTTGTTTTTATGATCAACTATCACATACATGACAGGATTCTGTTTTGTATCGATTTTCAAAATTTGATATACTTCATCACTCCAATTATTATCAAAGTTTTTGATGAATGGTGAATAATTTATTTTACTAATTCTTACAAGATCACCAACCTTGTATTTTGGTTTATTGATTTTTTCTATCTTTGTTTGATATTTAGTAAAATCCACAGGTGTTTGTCCTTTTAATCCTCTATGCGGTGAAAGATTGTAACTGAAAATAATTTTTGGCAAAACATTTATCCAAGTTTTATTACCTTGATATACAAAATATTTTTTCAATCGTTCTCTTAAAGTTCGATTAAATCGTTCTAAATGAGCAGATTTGAACTGAGAAAATACTGAGTAGTGGTTTATTCCTTTGATAACCTCTTTAACTTTGCTGTTATATAATTCTTTACCTAAATCACGTATTTAAAAATGAATTAATTAAATTTCATTACCTAAATCGGTTTGTAAAATAATAGGTTTACCATCTGCAAACATTTCTTTTATCTCATCAGCCATTTCATTTGTAGATTTAGTTTTTGTAGGAACAGCATGAGCATATCTATTAAAAACATCAATACAAGTCAGAATATATTTGTACCCTTTGTTAATTTTTGAATAAAGTTTCATTTCCATCAAATCCATTTGCCATACATCATTGTTTCCAATTGTTTTGTATGGTCTTGTTGGAAAACGTTTCAACATTGGTTTATTTAAACTATATGCTAATTGATTAGATAACAATTTCTGAGTTTCTTTCTTTGAATTATTCACTCGTTTTGTTAATTTTTCTACACCACCAAAACCATCTGGACCTTTTGGGTTTGTCCATATTGTTTTGAACTTTTTTCTCTTTTGTTTTCACTTTTTTCATTTTTGTTGTGATACGTTTCCTTCATTATTACAACAAGTTGTCAAAATATTAAAATTTACAATATTTTTATTTGGTAATGAACTCTTGATACCCATTAAGAACTTAATGATGAGATTGCACTAATTGCAGATAAGACTATAGGAATTAATGCACCAAAGAACACTCCTTTTTGTTTATATATTATCTTTCTCATTAGACGACGATTTTTTGTATCTACTAGAGATAAAAGTGATCTTTTATGTCTGTGCAATACTAATCTTTTAGCTTTAGTTATATTTAGATTACTACGGACAACATTTATAATAACTTCAAGCAAATCATCAATAACAAATGATGGGAAAGACTGTAAAATTGATATTCGTTTCGAATTTGGTGCCTTTATTAAAGCATTAAAAATTTCATTATTATTATTAACTAACGCAACGGATTGTTTATAATTTGATGCACTTCTTGATTTGTTTCTCAGTTTTTGCACTTTTTGTTTTCTTTGTACGTTTTTGTTGTCTTGGTAATTTGTAAATGTAGGATAATGGGATGTAAGAAACCCTTACAAGAAAGTGATCTCAAATATCAGATTCAAGATTTACAAATCCAATCAATTACATTAACGTTAGATATGGGTACATGCATTGATTTAAATGCATTGTCAATGAAAACCGATAGTTACTACGAGCCTGAAATATTTCCAACTTTGCGTATTCTCAAGTATAACCCTCTATGTGTAAATGTTTTTTCAAGCGGTAAAGTTGTTATATTGGGGATTAAAACATTTTGATTATTTTAATCAAATTCAAGAAATTCAGAAATTCATTAAATCATTAACTATAAATATCACAACAAATGAAGAAATATTGGAATATTTATTAAGTTAATTTAATTAATTGTGTTTAAATTAACTGAATATCTACAAAAACATAAATTCAAAAATGGATGACGATAAGAAAGATGGAAGAATTGTTCCCGAATATAAAGAATAGACTTTCGTATTGTGCTTCAGAATTATTAGCTTATAGAATCAAGCAATTAACGGTGATCAATATAGAAGAAATTATACGAAGACATTACGAATCTGTCCAAGAATCAAGATTTAAATGCATAGACGATTGTGAAGCATGTACGGATCCAATCAAATTACCATGTCCGTTTAGGTGTAGATACTGCCAAGAATATAAGATGAAAGAAATTGTTCATATTTTACTGGCAGAATTAAGAGCTTATTACAAGCAAATATTGGATGAATAAATTTTATATTACTTAATTTTAAAATTTAGACCTTAATTTACTTTAATTAAAAAATCTTAGTCCATAATTTACTTTATTTCATTTTTTAGATCCATAATTTAAAATTTTTGACCATAATTCAATTTTTAGACCCATAATTTACTGTAATTCAAAAATTTGGACCATTATTTACCTATTTATCCTTTATTTACCACGCTTTCATAGTGTAGACAGCCTTTTTGTATTGAAAATCCCAGAACCCCCTCACTATAGCTTGAAAAAATCCATGCTTTTTTAGTGTAGACTACCTTTTCTATTGAAAAAAATTTTTTTGTATTGAAAATCCCAGAACCATCGAGACCCCCTCACTATAGTCTGAAAAAATCCATGCTTTTTGTATTGAAGATCGCATTTTTTTTTGTATTGAAAATCCCTGAAAGCAAAAAAATGTCAGTTGCAGCAATTCCGTAATAAAAAGTTGCAACAGAACCCCCCGGAGGGAGGGATCATTGCTGCGGTGGGCTACTAACTACCTACTGACATGTTATGCTCAAACGTACTGGGTTAAGATTATATTTATGAGCAAAAATTCATAAATCAACCAATATCATATGATTTAAATGATAGAACAGGGGTGGGCTGGTATAATAGACATTAATTTTTCTAATTTACGCTCGATCGACTTCGAAAAATGGGTTTTATTAAAAACAAATGAAAGGTTAATTAGGGTTTTTATTGATAATAATATATTAAATCCATTGTTTTTACTATTTTTTGCAATGTGATTTATTAATAAATATTTTGGATTAATTTTTTGATGTAGATACGTGACATCAACAAGTCTTGTAAAGTTATGTTTGTAATCACTAATGCACAATCGAATAGATGACTTTAAGTGGTCATCAGTCAAATAATTCCTAAATTGCTATTTTATGTTTTTCATTTGAGAAAACTCTGCTTCGCATAGATAAGTGGAACAAAAAATGCAAATATGCTCATAGCCAAATATTGATATTTTTCGTCTAGTAATAAATTCCTAAAATAATTTTCATTTGCAATGTTAATCAGACCTACATTTGATTGTATTGTAAAAATTTCTAACTCTAGAGCCGATGAAATCGATTAGATGAAATATTTTCGTTATCGAATTCTCCAAAAGGAAATGAAATAAATTCAGTTGAAGGTTATTGAGATTTACAAATCGTCTCTTAAATTCTTGATTAAAATTTTCCAGCTCAGAAAACATTTCAATATTACATTTAAAATGAAAAATCATTTAATTTATAAAGATACATTCAAAGTTAGAAGAGATATTAATAAAAAATTAAGAATGAAGAATTTTTATCGAAAAAACTCTGATATTTATCAGTGTATTAGATATTGACAAATTTTGTCATTGAGCATTATACTGATATGAAATATGAAAAAGTAATGTGAATCTCTCAGTGCTAATTGCATATAAAAATATTACTCGATTCTACAGCGTTAAGTGCTGCTTTGCTCTCTTTTGTGAACGCCGATTGTTTCGGCCAGTCAGAGTGGGAATGACTTCTCCATCTGACTGGCTGTATGAATTCGGCCTCACGTGTGTGCGATTGTGGTGGTTATTGTGTCAGGCACACAGACGCGGGGAATGGTGGTTTGTGCGGGGTTGTTTTTGTCATTTTTATCACGTCTGTGTGTGCGTTGTTATTAAAATGGTTATATCGTGTTGGTGTGCGCACATAGACGCGGACAATGTTCTCTTTGGAGGTAAACCGAATTGGTTTTTTTAGAATTTTCGGGAATTTGGAATTTATTATGAATGCTTGTTTAAAAAGGAATTATGTTGAAACTCTTGAATTTTTCAAAAAATAAAGTTAGCAGCCGTATATGACCAAAATCCTAAAAACCATAAAACAGTACAAAGTATATTCCAATTAAATGGTAAATACACCCATGGTTAAAATTAAATGTTAGATTCTTGATACAATAATTACATATGTTGAGTTTTTAATGCAAGTCGGTACTACGATCTGACTCCTTTGTGTTCTTTTCCAAATAAATAAATAACCCAACACAAATCTTTATTGACACTGATGCAGTTACACTTTTACACTTGTATTAGTTTACTCACACTTGATACAATCAGGTTTTGTCTGCACTTTTCAATTTGCCACAAATCTCACGCAGGGGTAGATCTTCCGACGGGAGATGTCCCTTTCTGGTACGTTCGATTTTTAAATGGTTTAATTTCTACTAACTTTAATATTTCCTTTTTCGCTCTCGTCAAACTTCTATTTTCTTTTCTTCGACCCACTGGCATTTTGTTTTCTTGCCAGTTGCTTTTATACTCGCTTGGTAATTGACTTTATTTTTGCCAATTATTTTTGGTTTTATTTCCCCCCGGGCTTCCTCTTGGAGGTCTAATTTAATTGAATGGAATTTGTTCATTTTCTTTGACGGCTCTTATTACTTTTTATCAGGCTAAATTAATTGCCTTCCCAAAATTGGATTTCTCCGGCTAAATTAATTGCCTTCCCGAAATTGGATTTCTCAATTCGCTCGGGTTTTCCATTGTATCGGGTTTCCCATTAGCTCGGGTTCTCCATTAGCTCGGGTTTCCCATTAGCTCGGGTTTTCCATTAGTTAATTAATTTTTTGTACTTTAAATTTTTATTTTGAATTTGGTGTTTTTGTCAATTTTCACCTCATTTTTGTGCCTCTCTTGTTGAACCCCAACATATCTCCCCCCCTTTAATTTAGATTCGACCTCGAATCTGCATGTATATAATAAGTCTAATTTACCATACAGTAATAACAATAATAATAACAATAATACTAATAATAATAATAAGAACGGATTACTATCTACCTATATTGGCTATTGCCTTTGCCAATGATTTTAAATCTGAGATATTTTATTTTGAAATTTCCTTATTCGACT